>JAZGTK010020283.1:0-11048 GCA_036877625.1 Ambastaia sidthimunki
CACATCACATCAGATCTTGGTAACAGTGTAAAAACAGAACGTTCTGGAAGTCCGGCCAAAAGGGTTAAAAAACAAACATTTGCTGATAAGAAGGAAGTTTGCAGCACCTGTATGACTCGACTGTATTTGACAACTTCCCCAAGCAATTTCTTATTTTCCGTGTCATTCTG
Organism: Ambastaia sidthimunki; assembly: GCA_036877625.1. Taxonomy (NCBI): domain Eukaryota; kingdom Metazoa; phylum Chordata; class Actinopteri; order Cypriniformes; family Botiidae; genus Ambastaia; species Ambastaia sidthimunki. Next base: position 171 of record JAZGTK010020283.1, read on the forward strand.
TTTTTGCTCCAGTTCTGCTGCATGCTGGGAAATGTAGTACAGAGAACAGCATGATACAATTGTCAACACAAAATAAAGAAGCACAGTTGAACCGCATAAGCACTTGCATTTTAAGATCCAGCATACGTGCCGACTACAGGCTACAGTGTAGTTTGGGTACCTGTAGTTTCTTAAAGAGATCTCCCTGAGAGTTATTGCCATGTTTCCCCTGTTTGGCTTTACAGAACTGTCTCTGTGCAGAGTATCTGTTCATAGGACAAACCTTGAAGAGACAATCTGGAGAACAGAATGAAAACAATTTTATAAGCCGCTGAAGGTCTTCAGATACAAACTGAACGAGGGTTTGCCAAGTCATTTGGTTTTTATAAACTGTATTAATAAACATTGTGACATTGTGAGCTGGTCTCAGGGTATCTGTGAAACCCTAGAGACTGTTTAATTGAAACTTTTGTGTCATAGAAAAGCACGACAAAAACAAGACAAGTATGATGTTTTATTCCAGCAAATCTGTCAGCTGAATGAATTTCCCTTGAGCTAAAATCTGGTTTGGAGAGACAAACTTAAATACACGTCCTCTAACAAAAAACAATTAACAATAGTCGGAAAACACACTTAAAGAAGAATTAACACAAAGCTTAAATGTAAAAAATACTGTAAAATGTACACATTTCTGTTTTTAATGCCATACCCCACAAACATCTGTCATAAGGTTAGGGAGGGGTCACACTAACCAACCAGTCATCTGGTAAACGGATTAGTCAACATGAGATCATGGAAAGTAAAAGCATCACTGGGGCCGTTTAAAAGCTGGAGTTTCCAAAAACAGAGGAAAATAATAGTTTACTGTGGGTGCTATTAACGTTTCTTGTAACATCCTGCAAATTGCTCTCGAGGAACAACCTTCGCTAATAATAGTGCTAACAAGTTTGTGCATCGGCTCCTGGCGTGAGAAAATTTCAGTCACTCACCTCTGAATTTCTTGGGTGGGTTATTAAGATCTCCAGCCTCAGGTTGCACAACGCACCTGTCATCCACCAACCTGTGCAGAGAAACACCACGGCTCAGTTTTTACACTGAAGAATATGACACAGCAGTTTCAAGTACCTTCTGAGAAACTTTTAATACACTAAACTGAATCAAAGTCCATATATTAAATTCACACTGTTGTGAATTCATGCTTCTGTAGAGCATGGTGCTGGCAACGCAAGGTCATGGGTTCGAGTCCCAGTGAATACACAAACCGCCAAATGCATACCTATATATACATACATACATACATATATACATACATACATATATATATACATACACATACACATACATATATACATACACATACATATATACATACACATACATATATACATACACATACATACATACACATACATACATACACATACATACATACACATACATACATACATACATATATATAGATATGAATAAAGACAGCTGCCAAATGCCTACATGTAAATGTAATATAAGGTGCCCTTTCTTTCTATTAGACTTGAATAGAACTAAATAACCAGACATGGGCAACATCTACTCGGGTTGGTCAAGTGACAGATTATCCAGAGTCATTGACTAAAGCACCCGTGTGCACAAAGAGACTGGTTAAAGAAATCTCACAAATGCTTTCAAAGCTTCTGCCATAATAAACTCATCAACCTAAAGGCTGGAGTCTTGTTAGATCCAGGCCAGTGAATTCACAAGAGAAAACCAATTTTGAAAGTGGGGTACAAAAGAAAAGGCCATTTTGAACGCTCAAGAAAATGAAAGAATAAACACACATCTTATACGATATATCAAATTACTGTAAAAGACCTACCACAAAGTTTTATTATGAAAAATGTCTTTTTAGGACTTACCAGACGGTTACTATAACAAGGCAAACAGAGTTTGCTCTCGTAAAAGGACTGTTTTGAATGCAGACCATGTTTGCATGACTCAACGGTCGATCAAAAAAAGCAATTGGACTCAATTTTATCCCCCATCCCAGCAGTAATTGTATGTTTACAATGTTATGATATTGAAAAGTTTCAAAATTTAAGTCTACTTTAAACCTTCAAAGGTTTAAACAGAAGTGTCCCACTTTAAACACAAACAGGCCTTACAGACAAACACTTGGATAAAGAGGGAAACAGACGTTTTTTTCAACAGTCTGATAAACGTTCAAACACTCAGACTTCCTCACTGTTATTGTTAAAACTAATAATAGGGCATCAGTTATCAAGAGCAGCCCGTAGTTTTCTTAATGATAGCTCTAGTCTCGCTTTGGCTATCTTGTGAACACAGTTGTCTGAAAATAAACATTTTTAAGGCAACAGAATGCAGAATTTTTGACTGGAGGAACGTAGACGTGCCGTTCTTTAATGTTAGAGGTGCCTCAAATGTCGTGTGTTGCTAGACTTTTATTAAGTTATTAAAAACTTTTTCAAATAATGCTACATGCTTGCTAGAAACCACTCCAATAGATTTAATTTACAGTAAAACTCCAAGCAAATCTTTCTTTAAATGTACCGTAACTGTGTGCTGTGAGAAGTTAACTTGTAGACAGACAGCAACACTTTTTAACATGGATTTTAACAGGACAATCAGTAACGTGTGAAAGCTTCAGGATAAAACGTTCAACTCTTGCTTGAAGGTCCTTCAGCTGAAATTAAATTATGTGTAAAAACCTGATTTTCAGGTCTAGAACATCAAGTAACAGCTAGTTGCCCTCTGATGGCAAGTTTGTGCTTCCACCAAAACATCAGATCTGGGAATTTTACAATTACAAACTTCTTCCTTTGGGAATATTTTCGGAAATTAATATTCCTTATAATAGTCTTTATTATTCCAACAATCTTTTATGCAGAACACTGTTTAAGAAACGTACTTGTCAAAACCTTTATTAAAACTGCCTGTCTTAATATCTTATGCTCGGGCATTTAATAACTCAAATGACAAACACTACGTAACTTATCAGTTAAACATTCGCCATGTAAATGTCAAAACCTTAAAACCAATCAAATCCACAGCAAATAAAAGCACAGCGCTACAGGATGCCTGCAAATGGATCTTTCATAGTGATAAATTGCTTTATTGCTATAATTGTTAATGCTTGCAGACTTCCTCATGCTTATTTGTATTCTACACTTGTGCAGGTGTATAAAAATACAAAAATAGGGTGCGTGTGTTTTTAGGGAGAAGAAACAAGTGCAAATTGCCTGTTGACACACATTAGTTTCTCGTTCTCAATGGAGTTAAACTCTTTGAAGGCCAGTAATGTAATGTGTGATGAAGCACAAGGTTAAACATGAACCAAACCTGCGTTTGCAGTGTTTAAACATGCTAATTATAGCTCTATTACCTGATGGCATTGAGTGAAGGAGTTAGACCTTGTCCATGTTAAATAAATACTAGTGCTAAGCCACTGAATTAAAGGAACAGTTCACACAAAATCTAAACTTTTCCCTTCCTTCTCTCCCCCTCGTGTCTTTCTAAACCTGTATCACTTTTTCTTCTGTCGAACACAAGGAAAGATATTTTGAGAAATGTCTCAGAGGTTTTGTGTTAATACAATGGAAGTCAATGGGTGCCACTGTTTTTTGATTACAACATACTTCAAATATCTTTTTTGTGTTCATACATCCATAGAGGATTGAAATGACATGAAAGTAAGTAAATCATGTAGGAATTTTGGGGTGAACTGTCCCTTTACCTTTTACAACCATAAACAAATTTGGAATGAAACCAGATGCTCTATATATTCTTTGAGCCAATTGAATAGCAGGTTTAATTATGTTGCTATACTTTAACCAATCACAACTCTGCTTTCACTGTGTTTTGCACCTCAACAAAATAGGTTCCTGGTACCTTAACAGCCCCGTTCTTAAAACTCCATTTAACCTGGTTATATCTTTGTAGACCCATGATAGCCTGGGATCCAATCCAAGACTGCCTTGTTTAGGATCAGATAATGAACTTTGAACATGATTGGACGAGCACTGTGCAAGACACAACACAACAACTGCTGAATATCTGACAACTCAGCTATGCATCAGAACGCTATCTGACAGCTCCCTTTAATAGTGTGTGTACATGTCCAATGCAAGTGTGTGTGTGTGTGTGTGTGTGTGTGTGTGTGTACTGGCCTACTTTTCAGAGTTTTGCTTGCAACCAAAACAGTGTTTGTTATAGCATACAGAGTAGTGTTGGGGTCAGAAATGTAAAAAATAACACTGAATATTTTAAAGATAACATTTTGGGCAATGAGAAGTATTACATATTCTGCATGTATTCTACAAAAGCATATAGCAAACATGTTGTGCATGCTTTCCAACACTAACTGCTGGATGAGTCATTCTGCATGTTCATGCAAAAGTGACTGAAGACAAGCTGAATTTGTTGGGTGTTTCGACACAATGTGCTTGTATTCATTCACCAAAAACCTTCGAGCAGTTGTGTTCATACTTGTCCATCTCGGAAGCGTTTTACAATTGAAAATCAACGCAAAGGTTCTACACAAGCAGATAAACACACATGTAGGTCTTCACAAGTCTTCCAGTGACGTTCAACAGGTTACAAGACAAACCAGCGTTGTACAAAATCCTGAAATAGTGTTTCATAATTCAGATCGAATCAACAGACATGCTTAATAAAGTGTTTCCATGTAAGTTTCAGCATAACCTTTATTTAAATGAGGGCTACGTGGATGCAGTAACTGTGGTTCGTAAACTAACAACACACTTTGCATTCCTGTTATACAATTTGCATGTTACAATACTGACACATTGCAACTCTGGCCTGCGTGCCTCGAATCACTTCCTTCTTCTGCTACACTTAACATTACCTTACACTTAACATTACCGTTAATAAAATGTCTTTGACATCTCACAACATGTTTGGCATTTTGTTAGTGCACTTTGGACTGAACGGTGACACCAACATGTGATAAAACTTGTGCATTTTATGTCCGCTCGACTTTAAAGACAATTGCGGAGGTAACGTACCCCAATGTGCTGATAAATCCATTGACAGCCCCCTCCGCGTAAAGAGACACGATATCGCCAATGTGAAGGAAACTGGACCTGTGTTCCGACATGCCTGCAAACTGTGAAGTTCTGGTTGTGATACTTTAAGCTCAATGTGTCCAGGCGGCTCAGTTCACTTGTTGCACTGCGCGCAAACTTTCTGCGCGGTGACAGTAGCGCATTTTAATCCAACCATGCGGAGAAAAGCTGCGCAAAAGCCGTGAGTCTGAAGCTGTAAGCGGTTATTTCTCTATCTGTCGCTTTTCTTGATGTTTTCAACTTCTTCCTGCGAGTCAAACGAGCTTTTCTCAGCAATGTGCCGCTCGGGAGGGCGGAGACTGACTCCTATGCCGTGAAATTGAGGAAGTGATGCTGTGTTTTGTGTGCTGTGGTATGCCGCTGAAATCAATCTGCCTCCATTCAAAAACATTTGCTGCAAATATCCAAACAGTGTAAGATTTGCTTATGCATTACTGTGTGTTAATACATCAATGCAGTTTTGAAACATTTGTGGCATTATGCATTGAGTATGACCCAACACACAACAAAGGCCAAGCAGCAAGACTGGAGACAAAAACAAGATTACTTTAAAATAATAAATATTTTGACATAAAGAAACAAAGTTTGAGAGTTTCTCGCTTTTGAAGCTCTAAACATTTGTTAATATATATATACATATTAGTAAAAGGTTGTTAATTAGTAAAATTAGTAAATTATTTAAAAATTAGTAACATTTTAAATGTATATACAATTATACAAAATATATATGTATGTACACACACACACAGACACACACACAGCAGTGTAGAGCTGACCTGACTATAGATATTCCTGCACTGCCATCTAGTGTCGCATTTACTGAAATAAACACAATAAAGTCACATGGTCACATGAATGACGTAATTTCTGTAAACATTAATATAATGTTAATACCAATTATTACACATAGCGTTTTTGAAAATCTTTATATTATGACCTAGATGGAATTATTGTATTTAAATCTGAATTTATATCAGTGTTTATTTATTGTATGTGTTTATTGTTTAAATAAGTTTGAAAGGTTTTTTTTACAGTATATAGGTTACAGTGTTAATACTGTACATACACACTTTATAATCCATAAGACTATAATAATAAAGTAAATAAGTGTAAAATGTGCCTCTTCTATATTCTCCACATTTCTCTTCATGAACGTATGCATTTCATGTACACTATGTTTAATTGCTTAACTGCACTTCACAAAATAACAATTAATAAATAAACCTCAACAGTTTGATGGTCTTTGGAAAGAAAAACAAGATGCTTTGGTCAGAATTTCCATGAGGTTGGATCTCGGGTGAGACAACATTAACCCTCTCCTGTTACCCGTCATCACAGGGCAAATGTGACTTCATCACACCGTATCTGTCAGTTTGTGTTACACTTGCACATACAGTAAATAAACACACAGTCTTATGCTCCACCTCCTCTGACCTCCAAACCTCCAGACCTCCCTCACACACAACACCTGCTGAGCCGCAGAGGAGCCGCAGAGGAACATAACCTACTTCACCCTAAACAACGTGGGACTGTGTTGCTTATTGTAGTTTTGGCTGGAGAAACAGTCTGTGTTACATCTGTAACATGTTCTGAAACATCTCGGTACCTCCAGCAACCCGGTCCGATTCTCCGACGACCCTTCGCTCACCCGAACCCGCAGCCGCCCGGAACAGCTGAAGAGACCCGCAAAACCCGTAAGTGGCACAAAATAATCGCGGGTTATGCTTGTTTGATATAATGTACCTTTAAGGGGAAATCCTGCACTTTATTATACGTTGCATAAAGGCAATAGTCGTTCAGTTATTTGTGAAGTCAAAGTACGCGCTTAACTTCATAAAACACACAACAAAAACTCGTTTACACTGTTGTATACAGCAGCATCGCCTTGCTGGTAAATAAGTGGATGTATTTCGTGTTTTTACGCCTTTATTCTGGATGCAAATGTCTGATGGAGAAAGATCGGGTGGCTTTGTTTCCCACGCTGCACTGTCACGGCATCATGCCGCGATACATTCTTACATGAGTCTCTGTATGCCGGTATATAAACTACATTAAGTTATGGTTATAAATACACTGAAAAAGTCACTGATGGTGGACAGATCGGGCTGTAACGAGACAGAATAATCCTGAAATAACTCTGTAATTCATTTCTGAACTAGTTTCTGGAATTACATAACATTCATACGAGATTTCAATGCCAGAGTCTTCTTAAATAATTCAGATGAGCTGTTTAAAACAGGCAAAAAGCTTTAAAATATACACACTGCATGAGTGGCCTTTCTAATCCCGTATCATTTTTTCCAGAAACTCTGAACTTCCAGGGACATGGATTGGAGTTTCTAATTCTGTTGTTGGATATAATGCCGGATTGCTCAACATGACTGATCTGAGTTATGCCTTCATAAGAGAAAACGGGAAAGAAGTGGATAAAACTTTGGACTGGAGTTACATTGAGTGGGACGTGAAGGAGAAAGTTATCGGGACGGATGCGCAAACACAAACCCAATGCGCGCAAAACGAGGACAAAGAGACGCAAACGAGCAACCCGGTCATAATGCGAATAGATTTGGGAAGCACCAGACCGAGATTCGGTTCCGTCGCGGAGGCCGACGGCGTGTCCAAGCCCTTATTTCAGTTTGACAGACAAGCCCCGGCCCGGATCTCCACGTCCCCCACTTTAAGAAGAATGAGAAGCAGCATATTCCCCTCCCGAGAGCCAGGAAAGTTTGACGGCCCTTTGGGAGAGGAATCGCCGTCTCCGAGGAGTCCCCTGTCGCCGACGCACCGGCAAACGTCTCCGCTGGCGGTGAAGTCGGATGAGGAGTGCGGGAGTTTTGAACCCTCGGTGGGTCGCGGGTCTATTAGATCGCATAGATCAAAGACCCTTGACAACAGTGTCATCTGTAAAAGTCACAAACCTCAGGAATCAAAAGATGCTGCTGATGCTGAGACTGACGACAGTGATGAGGTGCTCACGAGTTCTGCCTTCAAACTGCATTAAAGCTGCTCACTTTAGCCTCTCTGTCGTCATCTCTGTTTAAAACATAACATTGCATGTTACTTCACGCGCTGTCCATTAAAGATGAAGTCAAATAAAGACAAAATGACATTTCCTGGAAAATCAGACCCGACACTTCAAATTATAAATCATTATTTTGAGTTTACAGCTCAAAGGAGACGAATTTGAACACTAATATTTTTTTTATCAAAAAATGCAGCTTTAAGCATTAACATTTCAAGTACAGAGTTTGGGCTCATAACTCTAAACCTTTCTCACATTAATTGTGATCAACTTTATTGAAACCAATACTTTAATAACTGTCAATTACAATATATAGTTTATTAAGTCTTTTGTCAATGAAAGACTTCTGAGGTAGAATCACAATAAGAGCTTTTGACAGCAAATGAATCAGTAGTTATTTGGACTCAAAGCTTTTGAGCAAACCCACAACCCCTCGGGAGGACTCCTCTCATGAGGCCCTATTCACCACAGTCAGCAGTCACAGAATAATGGAGGGGTCAGTGAATGATTAAACGAAGAAAAGCCTATTTATTTCATCCACACATTCATCCAAGAGTTTCCACAATAGAATGAGGACGTTTCTGTAGATGTGAGAACTTAATCTCACACAATAACTTTCAAATTTTATAATGAGAGTGTTTGAAATTGACAACCAAGATGTGACATAAAGGAATAGTTCACTCAAAAATGTTTTTTTTAATAATTTACTCACTCTCATGTCATTCCAAGCCTGTATGACTGTTTTTTCTTCTGTGGAACACAAAAGAAGATATTTTGAGAAATGTCTCAGTGGTTTTGTATCCATACAATGAGTGTCACTGTTTTTGGTTACCAGCGTATTTTAAACTTTCTTAAAGTCATACAGGTTTGGAATGACATGAGGGTGAGTAAATGATGGAAGAATTAGCACTTTGGGGTGAACTGTCCCTTTAAGTGTTTTTTCTACACTGGTTATTCACATTGTATTCTTGCTTCTGTTTGCAGGTGTACGATCCGTGTCATAAAAGGTACGTGAGCCGTCTGTATCAAATACTTTGCATAAACTTTTCCTGTGTCATATTTGCATGTGAGCTGGCAGTGCTGATGAAAAATCTCACATTAGTCAACAGTATTCTAGCCAACTGTCATGACACTTTGTTTTGTGCCAAACCGTCTTTTCCTTGTTTACAAAAACTACCACTTGTTGCTCAACATTTTCAATATAAAGGGCTGTTCTGTTCATGTAGGAGTTTGTTTGTGTGAAAACACAGTTTGTGACGATCAGGCCAGACACATTTTTCAGTAGAGCACCACCACGCTGAAGCAAAGCATTCTGGGACGTAGGGAAGTTCATTGTCTATTGTATTGTCTGTTTGTTCACTGTACAGTACATGGACTCTGGTGGGCTTTATTATAGTTTCATGATTCGACCCTGTATGGCCCAGACAGTCTCATTAGTGCTGCTTTCCCCCATTGGGCCGGTCTGCTTGCCTGCTGGCCCTCAGGCTTTTTCCAGCAGTGGATAATTAGGTAGCTATTGTGGCCTTAATTACAGTAAGGTATCTTCTGATTGTGGTGCTCATCCAGGACAGTGATTGGATGAGACAGTTATGTGAAGCGGGCATCATTATTGGGTGGAGGTGCGAGGACAAAGCTCCCTTCTTTTCGGCCGTGCTGGGACTGGGAAGTCGGCACAGATGGCTGCTTCATTCTGGCCAGCATCATTGCATCAAATCTGCATTGTGGATGCGCCACTAAATAAACAGCAATTAGCAAAGACTTGTTTTTATTGTCTTTAAAAGAACATGCACTGAGTAACTCCCCAACTAACACTTTTAGGTTGTAAGAACGTTTTTTTAATGTTTCCATTAAGTTACAAAATTATGAAAAATGTTATTTTGAATGTTTAAGGAACATTCAAACGTTCAAAACATACGTATATTCAAACGTATATTAACATTATTGCTTGATTATAAGAACATTATTCAAACGTTTTAAATTCTGTAAAATTTCATATTGCTCCACTAACAGCTTAAGAATAACATGTTTGATTTATATGGTAAATAACAATAATAAGGTCTTCTAACGTTACTGCAATAACTTTTTTAGAATTATGAGAGAACATTAGCCAACGTTCTGAGAACATTCCGTTAGCTGGGTTTTCACTTGTAAAGTTCTGATCTTGGTGTGCTGGCATTTGTGTTTGTTTTTGCAAAGCACACAATGACAAAACATGTCCAGTAGCACCTTTGTTTCATCATATAAGCTGAAAGGGTTGCAGATGAGAGACAGGGTTAATAAGGAAGTGTGTGAGCCATGTGTTGTGCCAGGTACCGTAAGGACAGTTACCTGTGTAATGTTGAGGAGTTGAGATCTCATAGCAACTGAATATATGATAAGTGTTTATTGGTTCCATATTTACTGATAATGGTGACTGTGTTTGGACTTCAGCTGGGGCTACACTGAAAGCTTCCATGCTGTGTTTATTGCATTTATTGCATTGATGCAAGCCAGGAATGTTTCATACCTGCAACCTGAAAATATTCACTGTAAGCTGTTTATTGACACATCACAGAGTGGCACACAAGGTTACCATCACTGTACAGATGGATGGGCACAAAACTGGGAGTGACTTTAAAACCAGCCTGTCAGGTTGTGATTGTCAAACCACAGCCTTTAAAGCCCTCAGGAGTCTTTTTGTCAAAATGTAACAGAGGAACTGAAGCAGTGCAGAACACAAAACAAACTACAGGAACTAAAATCCAGCACAAGAGCAGAAGAGACCAAAATCATGCTTTTATACACCAGCTGAATTGTGCC
>JAZGTK010020285.1:0-11048 GCA_036877625.1 Ambastaia sidthimunki
AACTTACGCATTTTCATCGGCACTCTCCTTCTCCACTTCAATATTCTCATCAAGCTCACTGTCTGAGGAGCTAAAATCATGATTTCTCTTCATTTTGCTTCAGTCTTCAGGCGCGTATCCTCAATGTGCGTTTGCGGGTCGTTGGTCTGTCAGGTGGGACAGAAGTTCATCCGTATGAACCGACAAGCTTTCCCACGGTATCATTTCAACGCTACAGCTAGCCAAGAGAGGCGGGGCTAGGCGCGAAGACAGCCAATTATCGATAGCGTTTGAGTTTAAGCGACAGGTCTGTTGCCTGAAACGCGGTTTAACCCCGCCCATGTTTTGAATACGATTAACTAAGCACCAATAGAATGTTGGTCCGTGAGTGTGGAGCTCCGCCCCCGGGTTCCGCCGGCGCTTGTGTTGTCTAGCCCAGCTGAAAGGAGTGGCTGGCCGGCTGTCAGCACGCGCGAGCCGTGGGAAAGTTTCTTAGTAGAGCGCTGATAACCAATCAGGGGCGACGGTCGTCTCCGGCGCTGGAATGAATGGGGCAATTGGTTGGGGCGACGGGCGGTCTGCGACTGAGCGTGTGAACCTGTAACCTAATACTAACTCATCCGAAGGAGTGCAGTGTGTACAAGGAAGCCACCAAGTCTAAATGTACTCCTCGCAGATCCAGAGTCTGCCTTCTTTAAAGACATTTTCTAAGGCACAGTGCAATTAAAAGGGACAAGTCACTTTAAATGAATCGACCACTGCGTGTTTTTCGCAGGTAGTTAAGACGTATTTACAGCAATACTGAAAGTGTTCCACTCGCAAAAAACTCATATGGCAAAATTCTATTTATCTGTCCATATAATTATGTATACCAATATATTCAGATATTAATATAGTTACATTCTAAAAGATGTGGTTATAATAAAATAATATCAAAATATTACCAGAATGACAAAAGGCATGCAGTTGGCATTAAATGTAGGGGAAAAGAAAAAAAACATTTTTATGAACAACTTTTAGGTAATTAATGAATCAATTTAGTAATAAAATAAAAAAAACTACACATGCAGTCCCATCAACCAATCAGATCCATTTTAGGTAAGTGTGTGAGCCTGTAATCTTAATTACACAATGCGTGGAAGCCAACATGAGAAGCATCATATGTATTGACCCATTATCTATTATCATGGTTGATGTTTGGTGGTTGCTGATAGGCTGCGACTGGATCCTTATCAGCCTGTGCACATCATGCCTAATTGTCACCAGTACCACACATTTGAATGAGAGGAAGCACTCTGGCCGATTTCAGGTTGTTATTGCTACCAGCCTTAGCTTGACAGTACGGATGAACTTCCTCATGTTTGCCTCTGAGAGGGGTGGCAGGGAGAATAGGGTGGACAGAGAGCCGCTGGGTGTTTGTCTGTGTATGTGTGTTTTTGTATGTGCTCGGGACGGGGGTGGCTCTTTTTGTCGCTGTAACTCAAGTTCACCAAGGTTTCCCACGCTGTTATTTTCTCCTGACGTTCAGCTTTGTTCTTGTGTCTCATCACATGTTGTGATTAGTGCTCCCTTTTGAAGGTGTGGGCCCACAACACAACAGTATTTCCCCCCACAAAGCATGCCAGAACCTCTTCTCATTCCAAGCCTGAGGTTTTTGCTTCTCCGAGTGGGTCTCCATGTCGCCATGTTTTCATTTCAAACCCTTTATGTCCATGCCAAGAAGTGTTGTCTACCCACACAAGAAGGGCAGACAAGGAGTTTAAAAAAACACACAGCTTTTTTAAATTTGCGTCTTTCATTTTGATGACCACAGCTAATATATCAGCGTTGATGTTTCTATTGCACGGCACACAAGGAGGCAGAAAGTGAAGCAGCTTGCATTTAACACCTATATAATAATCTTACCATGGTTTTAGGATCAAATAAAGCAACAGGCTTCACTGGCTATAGCTGATGACATGTTGAAATCAGTGGTGCGGTCCTGCAGACGGCCTGGCAGTGAGGGCCACTGCCTCACGCTGAGCTGTGGCGTCCTGCGTCTCCCGCAGACAGATGTTCAGGACCTGAAACAATGTGTAGAACAATCCTGTCCTCCTCAAGAGAAGCAGCAGGGGGACATGTTATTGTTTATAAATAGCGGAGTATTCAACCCGCATAGAAGAGGAAGAGTGGCTTTGTTTCTCTCACTGAGAGAGGAAGTGGAGCTTATTTCTTTCTGAGATACGTGTGACATCTTGCATTGTGCCCTTTGTGCATGTGTGTGGGTGTGTGTCTGATATATTAGAAGTTCCCTAAACTTTAAGCAAGAGTTTTAAGACCTTTTCTCTTACATGTCTGAAGAAATTTGCATCTGTGGGAAATGCACCACTGTGTGCGTAATGCATGTGTTTGCGTGTTTTTGTCTAAGGAGGAAGTGTTGTAGTGAAGATCCGTTTATCTCCTCCCATGTTTGTGCGTCTTTTTAATTAAGGTCTTTGAAAGAGCTTAAAATAGGAAATAAAAATGATAAATAAAAGTAGCCTATGTAAAATAAGTATCAATAAAGAACTACATTCTAAAACTACTAATTCAAAACTACAAAGGTTTTGAAATAGTACGGTATGTGTAGAGATGTAAAAGTAATAAAAATATACAGAGAAAATACAGAGGTCCAAAAAAATAAATAATAGCCAGTGACAGCTGACATCTGCATATTTAATGCTTGGTAAATGCAACACTAAGCAGTTTCACCCTTATTGTCTTTCTTAAGGTTTGGAACTAGGCAGCATTTAAAGTCCACTTCTAAGCTTTAATTGGGTAATAGCTGTTTTGCTAGGCAGAGATTTTGAGTTATTAATGACTGTTAAATCCTGCTGGAAGGCGTTTTAGGCGTGTTTTGAAAAATTGCTGATGGGTTTTATAGTTCCTTTGTACTGTAGTTAATATGATGTTGATATTGGCCTGAGCCGTGATCGCACACGAGAGACACTGTTTGCTGGTAATGAGGTGTTTGAGTTGTGGGGGACACGAGGTGGGTGGTCATCCACATGAACACATCAGCCACGGGACTGTGGTCAGGGAGGAAAAGAGGTCTCTGAACTCTTATGCTTTCATCTTCACCCATCTGCATAGTTAGCGGTGTGTGTGTATGCTAGAAATAGCAAAGGTTTGACAGGCAGATTGTAAAATGCACCATAGAAAGTTTTAAATGTCAGCTACAGTATGTAAATAAAACATAATGATATCAGAACAAGTCATCCCATAGGAAACATTCACAAATCTCTTATAATTCTCCTACATTCTCCTAACTGAGGGCAAGTGGAGTCTGCGTCTCAGCTTTTTCCTCAGGGACTCTGTTTTTTGTGGAGTTTCAAAAGACATCCCAACAATGTCCCACATTGTGGTCAGAAATGTCAAATTTTGACGAACACGCAGACAGATGTATTCAGACACACTCACACAAACACAGCCACAGCACATCTCACTTATGTGGCTTCTAATTTGATAAAGCTACCAGTGATCAAAACACGCTAGCAGTTGACCTTTAGCCTAACAAAATGGCAGCATATTGGCCTTTGTGCGGGCAGCCTGGGAGAGCGCTGCCCCGTAATACATGGGGTCAGAGGGCAGGCTGTTTGATAGCAATATAGGTTGGGATCTCTAGGCACTGACTGAGGCTGTGAAATCAGTCTCTCAGTGCCAGCAGTAGAGCAGCAGACACAACCGGAAAAAGCCCCACACGGTGGACCAGTCTATGACCCATCTGTGTCTGTCTGCAAGCAGGGAGGGAGTGAAACCTGACTAGGGGAACAAGTTTTTTTTTTTAAGTACAGACTTAGAAGTGCATTGTGAAATTACTGAGCACACCTCCATCCTGTATTTCTAGTGACATTTAAAAAAGCAAGTAGTAAACAAACAAATTAAATATCAAATATAATAATAAAATAACAATAACAACAAACATATGGTGTTATGATACATTTGTTTAAAAGATTTTTGAATAAAATGTATTTTGCAACAATGACCCCCAAATGGCTTAATTTTCTCTTTATCTTTCTCTATAAAAATATATGTTTTGCTTTTCTTTAACTGTGGTAAAATGTCACCTAGATATGTTTTCATGAGCTTTAATCCCGTTTTCTCTTCAAGACTCCCTAATGTTCTCAAACAGGTGCTGCAGATATACAGCAGACCCCTCAACACTCACACACTGCTTGTTTAACAGTGCAAGTGTTTAACCTGATGTGTTTCAGTCTTGTGGAGCTGCGAGTGTGATCGCTGACAGCAGCTGCGGGGTCACAAATGCCACATAAACATCACAGAGCTGTCAGTGGTCAGGGACTGAGTGCTTCACATCTCTAAAGCTCTGAGGTTGGTCCTGCTGCCTCAGTTCCCATGTACAGATCGTAAGTAATGTGATCTGACCTTCCTGATTGTGGTTTTGTTGTTTATGAGAGGTATATAGACACACAATAATCTCAGTTTGCAATTCAACACAATACACTTCATTTCATTATTGGTAAGATCAACTGACTCAAGTTACATTACAGACTGTTTTATCAGTATAGGATTTAGTCCCAGAGGAAAATACAGTATTTATTGCTCAAAGGCTGTTTCACAGCCCAGGAAAGTTCTTAGTTATGTTACATGTAACCATTAACTTTGTCTCAGATATTTCTCTTAAATGGTTTTAAAGACCATTTGTTGAAATACCTTATATACCTGAGTATAGAATATATAACATTATAGCATAGCTGCTTAATCACAGAGTTGACAATTTTGTACACAGTTGACACACGTGAACTTGCTGTTTTTATTCCAAAGAAGAAAACAAATCTGCAAAAGTCTCTTTATGTTCCTGACTTCATCTTATTTTTCTTTAAAAAGACCTATACAATTTTGGAAAGATCTTATTTATGATTTTTCCTACTTATGGGGTTTAAGAAAGTGAGAAACCTTGACCTAAATGTTCCCCCTGTGTAAAACTCACACTGTTATGTTACGCCAGTCTGGAGCGTATGAGGAGTTTTGAGTTACGTGTGAACCTACAGAGGTCGTGAAGGTAAGATTTAGATTGTCTGATTAGTGTTTATGCAGCCATTAACATGACAGCTGCTCCACTGCCTCTCCTCAGCTCTGACAGACTGTTTTCTAAAAGTCTCACTGGGTTCAGAAACACAAACACGGGGGTTTCACTCTGACCGCTTCCACCAGGCACAAAACCTCAGCTTAAGAGTTCCTGTAACACTGAGTCTGCAAGATGAAACATTGTCCACACTCGGCCCTTGTTATAACTGAAAATTTAGCTGTGGGAACACTGGACATGAGGTATTTTTAAATAACTTTGAGTTTTCACATGACTCAAATCTGTCATGTATCCATGCACTGAAATTTTAACATTTAAAAAAACGTTCTATTATTGCTTAGTCACCAGAACCCCACCATATTGTTTCAAACGGACATGATTTTTCTTTCTTTAGTGGAAAACAAAAGGAGATTGAATGTAATTGGGGCAGGTTAAAAAATGACAAGGCACCATACAAGTATTAGACTCACAAAAAGTTGCTATTTGCTGGACGTTTTCTAGTACACACGACAGACCAAGTTTAAAGTCTCCATTATCAGACATACTTTTGTTCATGGAAATTTGTATATGAAGAAATGGTAAATTGGATTTCTAATGTAAAAGAAGTGTTTTAAGAAGTGTAAACAGCTGCAGGTTTTAAATGATATAAGGGTGAATAACTAATGAGAGAATATTATTTTTTTCCCTTTATCATTTAGGTGTAAGAATAACTTATGAATACAGTTTGACATTTGATCACATCTGAATGTTTTTGATTTTTGACATAAACTTGTGACACACACACACTCTTTTACTGTGTGTAGCCAGCACCCCCCAACCCTGTTGTCTGTTAGACAGCTTGTGAGGATCAGGTCGAGATTGGCCACAGACAGGGCCACAGTGACGGCTGCTTACCGGCAGCCCTGCAGCTGTCTGCGCACGATGACCCCGTGTGTGAGACCCCCCTGCTGCTGCTTCCCAGGCCAGGAGAGGAACAGAGGGAGGGGGTCAGGGGATTACAGCCACCACACTCCCATCCTGTACTTACAAAACACACACGACCCACCCACAATGCCCGGCCTTGGGCGGCTCTAATCAGAGCAGGCTGTGATTGGTGTCTGTATGCCATCAAAGTAAGTGTGATGTGTGCCCGGATCAAGCCAGGAGTGCCAATTTACATCGGTTTTATCCCCACACCCACCAAAACATTAAATTATTGATGCTTGCTAAGCACCACTGTTAATATTGCTTACATTTAGGGTACCTGTAATCCTAATTACATTTTATTGTAACTTGTCCTACAGCTTTTATACTCTGGAATAAACCGCAGACACCATAATGTCAATATCATAGAGGTCTCAGACTTTCTTAGCAAGTAAGTATCAGAACAGTCTAGTAACCTCTTATCAATGCCCTAGCAACCACCCAGCTAACAGGCAATGTTCCCAAAATGTTGGCTAATGTTCTTTAAAAGTTCCCTTAAAAAGTTATCAAAAAACATCAGTTGATGACAAATTTTTTAACAATTATATTATATAAATCAAAATGTTCATGTTATTCTTAAGTTGTTACTGAAACTCTTAATAAACATTACAAAATAAAAATGTAACAACTAACACAATGTCTGAACTTTTCTAGAAGATTAAAAATAAGATTCTAAACATTACAACGTAAAATTGTAACAGAACACCTTAGCAATCTTGGGGTAACACTCTAGAAATTACTTGCCTTAGCTACACCTTAGTTACTGCCTAGCAATACCTTGGCAACCAGCCACATTTCCCTAAAACTGTAAAAAATCATGTCAGAAATTGAGTGTTATAATTTATGAAACTACGGTCAGCACATACTGAAGACCTCTTCTGCATCTGCCACCAGTCTGTAAGTACAAGCAGAAGTGCTACGCTACCCTAACAGGAAGTGGGCTGCTAGTTTGGTAGCGACCTCTCAACAAGCCTGAGAAACAGCATAAAATATGAGCTGACTGAGCTTTAGGTGATAGAACTTCACTTTTTTTCTTTTCGAGAAATGCAAGCTCAAGCAAAAAGTACAAACCAAACGTTTTTCTTTCGGGGGCCTTATGCCATTGTGTTATTTATTTATGGGAGAAAAGCTGCTGCTTTGTGCCCTGTAAAAACAGCTTACACAGCACCTGAACATTTCCTAACTGTGTTTACCTGCGCAGTGTGTTATTTATTTTTCCTAAGCTGGAGAAAACACAAGGAAGCACAGTGTTGAGAAACCCGTGTTGACAGTAGAATGAACACGTAACTAGTCGAAAGCTTGGACATGTGTGGTCATTCTGTATTCTTACAATTTTTTCACAAATAAATGCAAAATCAAAGGCATCAAAACACATGGACGTCTGTTTTGGTTGCCACCAAAACAAATAAAAAAAAACTTTACATCAACATGAATTTACTTTGTCCAGACTTTTGACTGGTATCATAATATTAATGTCTATTATATTTATTTGTGTTGCTGTTTACAGTATAGGGTACATCAAGGTGCTTTATAATATACTGTGTTACAAGCATGGTAAAAACAAACATGATAGTGTACTTTGTTGGAACTGTACTTTGTTATTGAAGTATGAACTTCTGAACCAAACATGAAGGAAGAACCCTCAACTAAAAAGCCACATCGAAAACAAATCATCTAACTTGACCTTAGCTCTGCTTTTATAACCCCGTCATTGTGTTTACCTTACAAATATGCATAAACACATTCAATACAAACTCCTACTCTCTCACAAGCAGACAAACACACACAGAGACACACACGCTTCCTTTGTCCCTTGAGGAGCCAATTCCCAGGCAGTTTTGGGGCGGATTGGTTTCTGTCTCACCCAGTCACACTGCACTGCAGGTAACGACGTATTGTTCTCCAGCTGGGTCCCGACCGGGGAAGGGTTACAGGAAAGAGGGTGGTGAGAGAGAGAGGAGCTGGCCTGGTAAAGACCTGAATGGAGTTTTGTCTAGGCTGTGCGCTGTAGCAATCTGATCTGGTGGGAAACCTTTGAGACAACCACAGAGTCACAAATAGAACAACAGGAACTAAGGACAATCACAGACTGCCCCATAAAAGAGGCACTATCCCCTAGTGAGACAGTCAGTGAGGTCCTTCCCCACACATGTGCTCTCTGTAATACATAATATCAGATCTGCTGTAAGGTTAAATCATATACACACATTAGAACAACTAAAATTTCAGAACTAACTTAAAAAAAAATTGGCTGGAATAAACATACACTTTATGCTAATGTTTTAGTTTGAACTCTATTTCTAGAACTCTAGAATATTTCTACAAATATTCTGATCTCAAGGTCTGAGGATGTTTAAAGTTATTCACCTGAGGTGTCACACAGGTGTCCTAGCAGAACAAACACAGGTGTTTATTGTAAACATGTTTCACTGCAACTTTCTGGATGAAAAAGTGTCCAAAACTTCTATCTACATATTTTATATATTTATATATATTTTTTAAATTATTTAATATTTTTTATAACATGTTTGTCATTTCATGACATTCAAACATTGGTACAAGTGGTATTTCAATGTATGTAAAATGCACAACATTCATATTTTTATTTATTATTTACATATCATTTGTTTGTTTGTTTATATGCACTAAATTTGCTTTATGCATAAAGGTTCTTAATTTTTTCTGACGTAAAAAACAATTTCGGTTATTTAAAAATGTCTGTCTCTGTATTTCACACTGACAATTTTTGTATTTATTACAGGGAAATCATCTCTCACAAGCACGTCTGCTGACGTCATTCACAGACATGAAACGACTCCTGTTTTCCCATCTCGTGCTCCCGGCCTAATAACATCCTCTGAATCTGCAACTGCTGGGTGTGTTTGGAGTCTGCTTGAAAAATCCCTTCACTGATGTGTCCCACAAGTCAGCTGCTGTGATTTGGTTTCATTTATTGTTGTGCTGGGCCGCTGATGTCACTTCCTCCATTGTAATACAGGAGAAGCCGCTGGCCGCAGCAGGATCCAGCTGTTCTAGCACATGGTTGACCTGTGTGGTAATACTCAGAAGACACAGGAAAACAAGACAGAGGGCTGGTTGGGTCTCAATACACACTCTCAAGTGTCATGAATTCAAATACAACCTCACAGGAATGTGTTCCTCTGAGGTCCAGTTCAGGTGATTGGGCTCTCAGTGTGTTTGTGTGTGGGGGGAAGCCAGATGCAGATCAGTCCAAGTGTAATTTTCTCCAGAGATGAATCCATCCAGCTCTCCTGTGTTGGTAGCCAATGTATCCATACAGATGTTCTTCTTGGCACCTCAGCAGGGTCTCAAAACCCTTGTGAGAACTTCCTCTTCAGGCCACAGAGCTTTAAGTGAGCTGGGAAAAACAGGGGAAGGTATGAGAGACTGAGGAACATCTGAACAGGACAGGATAACAAACAGCAGTGCTTGTGAAAAACACACCAGGGTGTTACAAGGCCATTGACCAATGACCAACACTATGCAGAAAGAATTCTGCATAAACGTTTTGGGCAGAATAACTAGTTGAGCAGAATAACTAGCTTGCCTCAGTTAGCTGCCAATGAGGGGTTAATAGGCTGGTACTGATAATGGGAGAAACATGGGTCAAATCCAAACCTGTGCTTTTCTCCTTTGAGCCCAGTTTGTTGGTCAAAGCCAAGCTGTCCATGATGCCTGATGGGTCGGGCGCCTGGATGTCCAAAGCAGACTGACAGAACCTGCCTCTCTCATTACATCACACTGTGATTGGCCAGACTGGGAACAGACTCATTCACTGTATACAATGGTCTGTAATGCTTGACACATAAACCTCTGAGTCATTGTTTGCTGTACAGCAGTTCTGAATGAGAAGAATGACCAACTGTTCCTCCAAAGCAGTACATCTATCAAGACGACCTGTGTTGTTATAGAACTCGTCACCATGGCAACCTAATACCACACCATTGAAAATGGAAATTATAAATGTAAAATTTTATAGCAGTCAGGAATTCAGGCTTCGTTTTGGGACTGTAAAAAACCTTCGCTATTAAATCTGCAATAATGGCACGCTGAGCACAAAGTGGAACTCCGGACAGCTCTGTTTGATGTGGTTGAGGTTTTCCCAAACATCCTTGTGAAAAATAAAGAAAAATAGAAGTGGTTTCAAGTTGTGTTCTTACAACAAAGCAGCAAAAGCCAAAAATAATCAAGCTTTTCCTCACTGGTCCAGACGCACTGGCAGGCGACAGAAAAGATTCCCCCCTGACCACACCCAAACCACCACACAAAGAATGTGGGTACAAAGGCCCAGACAGAAAGACAGTAGACAAAAACGCTGATTGGAAGGAGCGTGTAGATTCTTCTTGTCCTCTGTCATTCTCAGGCCTTAACCACAGCACACACACAGCGGGGCCACAGTAAAGGACGGGGCCCCAACTAAAAACACAGTGGTCTCTGCATTGATCTCCTTTTATAAACACTTCATGTGAAATGCTGAGAGCTGTAACTACTCTCAACTTTACACAGCTCTGTCAGGTCACTTTTTATTCATGTACATGAACACAAACCCTGTTATGTTGTTAGAGTCAATGTAAAGCATCTTATAATTTACATAATGATAATAATATTGTATGTTATTAGTGTGGCATTATAGATTTTTTCAAGGATTATTTTGTGTTTTGCATCCTTTATGGTTAACTACTTTCAGGGTGGAGGTGTAAGTTTTCTAAACTTGTTAAAGTTAGTTAAATAGTTGTGTTAAAGTGTTAAAGCTAGCAACCTGAATAACTGTTTCAGTGGCACAGAAATTGAAGGTAACTATCGCTTCATTGAGCACTGAGCATGTTAACATGCGGTATGGAAATTTGAACACCTCTGTGTTGGGTTGATTAAAGGCAGCAAGACATGATTTTAAGGAAAATGTGTTTTAAAGTTTTCTTCACACTTTAGGAAAGGTATTGTTTCACAGATGAGTTAAGGGCCTCTGTGTCTGCTCAGAATTCTGTGTAGAGAAACAATGTCACATTAAATTATGCCTGTT
>JAZGTK010020286.1:0-11047 GCA_036877625.1 Ambastaia sidthimunki
TAGCAAACCTCAAGTCAGACATCTAAGCATCTACAACGAAGTGAATTTCTGCAACGCACTGCATTCATGTGGCTTCTGCCGGTAGAACTAGAGACTGGAAGCACGTTAGCCTAGAAATTGCATCAGCCTCCCCTACAGCTAGACCATTTTTTCAACTGTAAATAAAAGACATACAGTAGCTGTACTTGCTGTTTATACGCAATTAAATTAAGCAATGTGTGGCATTGGTTAAAAGGTATTAGCCGTGTAACAGTAATGTTTACAAATTGACAGCTGAAATAACTGCTAGTTCAAAGCTTTGCTTTGCTGGACTTTTCCCCCTCGCTGATGTCCAGCACACATCTCTATAGATATTGCTGTAATTTTATGGCAATTCCTAGTGCTGAATGGTCTGAATGATGCTCTCTCTAATGCTACAATCATGCTGATAATAGCATTATCCATTCCTGTCACTGTGAGTTTGTACATTTCTCTGGCGGAGAAGTTATCCAGATAATTCCACTAACTAATGCACAAGCTTCTCTCTGCTCGCCCCCACTAAACTAACTCTGCTCTGGTCACGGCCTTTTATCTCCCTGCCAACACACACACACACACACACACAAACAGATGTGTGGCTAACATGCTAGCTCTTTTGTTATACTTTACACAACCTCAAATCTCAAGTTGTTTGAGGATGAATCTGGTTGATTATTGGTCTAAATTATATATTTACCTATTGGCTTATCTTCACAAATACCTCAGAGAAATTACTACAGTTTTATTAAAACTCTGTAGCACGTTGTTGCACATTTGGCATTCACAACATATTGCAGAAAGCAGGCCTAATAACGCTTGTAACAGATCAGCAATAATGCATTAACATGCTACAGAGTGTACTGATTGCTTTTAACTAAATATATAATTCCAAGCACTGCTGAAATCATTTGGGAAATGTTCTTTACTACAGAAGTCTTTAATAATCAGCTGTGCCTTTGGGGAATGTGAGGAGAAATCCTCACATTAATGCAGCTGAAATCCATGGCCGGCTCTGTTTGGCTTGCCATTTCCTAGAGGAATGATGTTGTTTTACTTGGCTGACACTGGGACAAGAGACGGGGACAGTTGTCCTCCCAGCTGCTCTGTTTTCTTGCTTACTTTTCCTCTACTTTTTACAGGGAGAGAAATGGAAAAATAAAAGGAGAGAGGGCACAGAAAAGAGAGGGGTTAGAAAAGCTTAATGTTTGTGTTTTGTTTGTAAGGATTTCCACAATACAGTAAATTCTCATCTTACCTATTCAAATGCCACCAGAAAGATCAACAGAAACATCGTAACTCACTTTTCAAACTACTCTTTTTCCTAGTCTCAGCTTCCAAGGACAAACCTAAGAACTGAAAAACTGGAAAAGACTTTTTTGACCTATAAGCTCTTTTCACCTGCATTGTAACATTAAGTGCTAATCTGATTCACTGATTTTGCACAATATTTCTCGAAATATTTGTTGTGTATTTTATGTACAGCAGTCAAAGAATACAGTTCACTTACAGCTCAGCAAAAACATGACTACACAGCGATTTATGGTGTGTGAGTGCATGCTAGTCAGCGTGTGGAAGAGAGAGCGCGACAGAAAGAGAGCAGGCAAAATCCTATTAGAGAGTCAGGTTAGCGCCACACTTCCTTAACCGTGTGTAATCCACTCACACTCTCGTCCGCCTCGACACGCAACACACAGTCGTGCTCAAGCACACACTCTGTAACACAAAACTGCCTCTAGACTGGAATACCCTGCCGGCACAAACAGTATTTCTCCCCTTCTACTGCCTTACTAGCTGTGTAACATGACAGCTAATCACATCAAACATACTTCACAGTTTAAGAAGGTGCTGGTGGGAGAGTGAAGAACCTCTTTCTACAACCATGTAGAACTAGTAGTCAGTAGTAAAATACGGTTATACATGGCAGCTGACTTTGCAAAATATCATATACTATTTATGTATTTGGCAGTTTAAAGCGACTGCACATTTAAGGTATATATTTATGTGTTCTCTGGAATTAAACCCCCAATCCTGGTGCTGCAAGCATGGTGTCTAGTTGAGCTGTAGGAATGCTATAGGAATGTCCGTACAGTATTTGTGGGCTTATTATAAAACTGTTTCAATGGAGACTTAAGATTTTCTCTGTGTGTGTGTCTGGTTGGTTCCCTCATGATTGTAATTAATGATCTCATTCATGTACTGTGTCTGAAGGCTCTATGGCTTTGACAGTACTGAATCTATAGGGGGAGCCAAAATAGGTTGATAAGGAAGATACAAGTAGGAAGATACAAGTAAGGTAAGATATGCTCTCAAACATCCACAGGACCGATCATGTCTATGAGCTCTCTCTCTCTCTTTTGTTCTACCCTCTTTTCTGACCTCTGCACCATCCTCCATTCTCATCCTTTACACATACTGACAACATGCCGTTCAGTTTATGGCCCTGCATACCATCTCTTTATTATCATCTGTGAACCCAAGATTTAACACCAAAGAACAGAGAGAGGCACAGATAGAGCTGATGAGCAATCCACAGAGATGAGCACTGGTGGTTGAACTTGTGTTCCTGTAGCTCAGCTGGTTTGATCCCAGGGAACACAAGTACTGATAAAAAAAAATGTATACCTTGAATTCACTGTAAGTTGCTTTGGATAAAAGTGTCTGCCAAATCAATAAATGTAAGAAAAGGTGCCAACATTGTCTAATATTTATCTTGCTAAGTTAAGAATCGTCATGCTCATAATTCTTTGGTCTGTGTGTGTGTGTGTGTGTGTGTGTGTGTGTGTGTGTGTGTGTGTGTTTTAATCTCTCTAGTTTCCTAAATGACAGAGCTGGATGTGTTTCAGGAGCAACAGGCACCAACTGATTAACACACACACACACACACTGGACTGGGCTGTGTGTGTTGCGTGTAAACAGCCATTCAAGCAGTCTGGATAAATGTATCTCAGTAAGACTTTGGCTCAGCCAGTCAACCCCAAGGCTTATGTACCTACTCTGCCCCTAAGCATCATTTAAATGCCAAGCATTTTGTGTCACCCTCTTTTATGGCTTAAATCCATATTTTATAGAACCTTCCTGTTTTATGGAAAAGGATCACTCCAAATTTACCAATTTATCAAAATGATCAAGAGCAATGCAGGACATTTTGCTAAAACAATATTGGTCAGATCTGCTGCTGTAATCACTCTCACTTTGCAAATAGTGTGAAGACCTGGAACCTGTTTCATGATGGTTAGCTGTGTAGTGTAGATTGGTCCCATTTTTCCAATTCGCAAAATGTATGCTTTTGGTAGATGCTTTGGAAGATGATTTACAATGCATTCAGTGAATCCATTTTATCAGTATGTTTGCTTGCCAGAAATTAAGCTACACAAATCCTAAATTATGATGCAGATAAAAGCCCTCCATGCATTAAGGCATTAAGTTTTGTGGCATCTTTTGCTGATGGTAGGGGCAATAATATAGTAAACTTTCCCATCATTCCCAAATTACCTGTACCATGTTGAAATAACCACATAAATTAACCTAACTTGCAGGCATACCACCAAATACGGTGAAACCAGATGTTTCCAGCATGCTAAAGATGTGTTTCATCTTATTCATTTTTTTGTTCCATTTCCCAAACACCCCTCCTCCCCAAATGCATCCAAAATAAATGTACCTCTATTAAGAAAAAATAAAAGGGGGATTCGGCCTCAGGTAGTGGTCTGTTTTGCATTGATAGAGAGTAGTGGGAGTGCCTCGGGCTCGAGGAGTGTTGCTTTCGTGATATCCTTCTCCACGATCTGGAGTCTGGAGTGCGCCTCTAAGTAATCCATGTGGGTCAAAACAATATTCCTTACATCCCTTTTCTCCCCTGCTTCCCTAATTGGGGGTGTGGAGGTTAAAGAACGTTGCGGTTATCGCAAAGCCGGCAGAGAATACATTGCTGGAATTTAATTTAAGTTATAAGTGACCTGAATTTTGAAGCATTCTGTCTTTGAAAATGTTTACTAAAAACACAAATGCGGAATTGCCCTGTGAGCACTTATGGATCTCATTGGGAACAATGAAGATTTAAAAAATCACATACATTTTTTTTGACAGGAAATCCATAAGACAAATAGCTAGAGAGTGTGAGGATCGGGTGACAGGCATTCACCTAATCTCCAGACAGACTGCAGATATAGCGTAATGTATAATATAATCTGTAATGTTTCAGTCACGTGTGATCACCTACAGCCATATTTAAGCTTTCTGAGTCCCTGAAAACACTCTGTCTCTGTTTCTCTTTCTCTGAAATCTGCCAAACACAGCACATTTCCTAGCAGACTCCAAATCCAGCATCCAGAGTCCAAACAAACACTCCCTGTAGCATTGGTTGGTGACGAGTGGGCAACTCTCACCTGCACAGTGTACAGGCAGCCTGGCTGTGCTGTAACACGCTAGATGGGCTCTTTGAGGTTTCCAGAGCTACATTTAACGTCCATGACTGTGGTAGCAGTCCATGCCCAGCCCAACTCCTGTGGTGAAGAATTACAGTCTGATGGCACAATAAGCTAACAGTGTAGTTTAAACAACCTCACTTGCTGAAAAGACATGAAGACAAATATTGATAGACCATAACAAGGGGTGGCTGGTAAAACAAAACTTCATTATGTAGCTGCACTACAAGTTTTTGCTGCACTACACAGCTGATGTTCAAAGCTTGAAAATTATATTTATTGTATCTATTATATTTTCAAACACATTATAAACTACACAATAAATGGAAACATGAGTTTACTGGAGACCTAAGTATGTAGGTCTTTCTAATTATCATTAATTATGCTAAAATTGTTCACAGAGGAAAATGTGAAATGCTTGCTTTACCAATGGCTAAAAATCTCTTCTTGCTAGCTCTGTTTATATAAGCTGGTTAACCTCACTAGCTGGTATTTTGGCTATGTAACTTTGGAAATTGTGGCCAGTGAAAAGAATAATAATTTCACAGGAAAAAAATTGATGAAATTTTGTACAGAATTTTACATTTTTGTTTTTAATACATTTCCAGATGTGGTCACGAAAGGTCAAATGTATGTGTGCATAAATATAATACATAAATGTAATACATACAAAAATACAAAGAAGTATTTCTGCAGCTGTTACCAACAAGTATTTCTGTGCATTAATAGCATAGCAAGTTTGGTTGAACTACCCAAGACAACATTTCTTTACACCGTTTTATTTCTGCTTAAACTGACTATTCTGAGGAAGCTTCTGTACGATATTAGGAGGCCCACAGATCCCATCAAATCTGGAGTGGATCTACTCCATGCCAAAAACAGGAGAAATTACCTCTGGCGGACTAATGCAGCTTATAACAGGCATGTCTGCAAGAATAACCAGACCAAACACTGAAAAGCTTCAGGAGAGCAGAGGACTCACTTTGGAACATTTGACCAATTACAGCTACATTCTGCAGGTACCTCAGTGCGTCATACTGTACAGTAGCATAATGACGGTTGTCTCTATTAGCATGACAGCATGTCAAACAACCTCTTCCTGTGAGTGGTGGCTTATCTTAATTGGCTTCGTCTCTGCGGATTGTCTGTGTGGTGAGGAACTGTGGCTGAGAGCTCCGCTTCATTTCTGTCCAGGCCACCCCCCCACCATATTTCATGCAAGGCATTTCATCACATCCTATAAGGGGAAATTAACACTGAGACAAGATTTATTTTACCATTAAACAGATCCTACATCAATTATGGAAGTTTAGTAGGAAATTCCAGACTTCATAACAATTTGGGTCTAACACTGAGTGTTCCTGTGAATAACATTAATGCAGAAGCCTTAACCTTTGTTATAAGCCTAAACTTAATAGTAACTGTAAACTTATCCTTAAGCTTAGCCAGTTCTTTAAGTGGCTTGACTTCCATGGGTGTGGGGCAAAATGTGAGACAGAGGCATAGACAAGCCCTGTCGGTATCTCTTCCCGACGTCGTCGGGATGGAACTCCAGAACAGTATTATAATACACTACCCATTTTTTTTCTCTTTTATTAATCTGTTCTTTCCTCTGGCCATTTTTAAATCACTTCCTTTGTTTACTCATGAATAATTTTCCAGCTCATTAACATTGGGTGTCTGTGGGACAGTTTGGCCGCTGGCTTTGCGGTTTGAGAAAGGAGAAATACTTCTCCTCTCTGGGTAATTTTCAGCAAGAAAACCCTGTATTTCATCATAGGATAATCTGGCCTTTGAGGTGTTCTCCAGTCTGCTCTTGAGCCTAAAATAGGTCACTTAAGCAGGCTTAGCATGGCAGAGCAGGTAGATCCAGCAGCCTGATGTCCAGAGGAGGAAGAGCCACAGTAACTGGTGGTTATAATTTTGAGGTTCCATAAGCGAGGAACAAAGCCACTCCATCTATTGTCACATTTAGGACAATGCTGCTCCACGACCAATGAGAGCAGTGTTTGTGAAGTAAGTGTTTGTGAATGTGTGTCTATCACACTTTGTTTTCCTGTCCCTTCATTTTTTGTTAGCTCTCTTACTAATAATGAGAATGATAATATTATCCATCTATAAAAAGTACCTGGCATTACGCTAATATGTCACTTATTAAAAAAATTTCTGTCTTTTAATTTGTCTGTCTCTTTCTCTCTTTAATAAGATGGAGTAAGAATTTGGGAGAAGGGGACACAAGGGCACAATGGAAAGGACTAAATGACAGAAGCCTGACAGTACGATTGGCTGGTAAATGATTCTAGAGTGTCTTGCCTGCAGAAAACAGTTGAGGGAAGTTTCCAGAAGGACTGATTAATTGCAGTTGTGGTGGCTGCCAGGGGATCATCAGGGTTAGAGCAGCGCATACAGGAGCCCTATTACCACTCCACATCTAATCAGAGCTAGAGTGACCCATTCCCAGCGACAAACCGGGGCTTGCTTCCATTCATTCCACATGGGACATGGGAAAAATGGGGGAGGTGAGCCCAGAGTTTTGCGAGGGCAAAGGATTTGCTCTTCAAAAAAGATGGGTAGGAGCTTGCTAGGAAATTATTTTCCATGGTTTTTGCTGGAAGAAGATTCCAGGTAGCTATGATAATGACAAACCTTGGCGAACCGTGGCTAAAGACCGGAATGTGACCGGATATGAATGGTTGTTGTGTTTAATCCCAATGGTATCACTCGGAGATCTGTAAAAGTGTGTCACTGACACACACTCACCTCACAAACATATGACAACAGCTGAGCTAAGAATGTAACAAAGATAAATAAATGTAAATAATTGAGGACATCCCTGTGAAAAATTCTCCATCCATTATTACCACCTGAGACAGTTTATGGTATTAGATAAGCACTTACAGTACATTCATATAAAATTGCCTTCACATGCAATAACAGGTATTTTTAATGCACGTCCATTTAGTCAAATGGTTCAAGTGTGTTTTAGTTATTATCAGTGTTATCATCAGTTCAGTCAACTTTTTATTTATAAACCAATTACAATTTTAATATCACTTATTAGTTTTACTAATATACATTTTATAATGAACAATAAAATCTGCAATAACACCATGTATTCTGTATTTTGTTTTATTTATATTTGATAAAAAAATTTTGTGTGTTTTTGTTTACATTATATGTAAAGCTGCTTTGAAACAATGCAACATTGTAAAAAGTGCCATATAAATAAAATTATATTGAATTCAATGGAACTGGCAGAATCATAAGTATCCAACTCTCTCTGTCTCTCTGTCTCTCTCTCTCTCTCTCTCTCTCTCTCTCTCTCCCCCACAGTCTGAGACACGCTGCCCTCCTGCACTGACAAAGGTTATGAATTATACATATTAAGTACAGTACTAAAGCCTGTAACTGAGCTGTTAAAATATTGATCCCGCCCAATCATAATAAAGCAGAATTTTTAAAAGTGATCCATCATCCTTAATGCTTGACGTCTATAGCTTCAGCTGACTTAACTTGCTCAGTTTCTCCTCACCATGAAGCTCAATCACAACTCCATTATACCTCAGATTGTATCACAGCTTGGCTAGCAGACTGTTGTCGCGCAAATTAAGTGACAACAAATCCATAAAATTATTACATTCATTTCATACATTCATACGCTATGGACATTATTTACCAAGGTCCTCTTGAACCTTCATGTATTAGATTTGCAGGCAAAATGTGTATATGTGTACCGTATGTGTCCATGCTTTTTTACATTTTATTGTGTGTACTCATGTGTGTAGTTTTGTAATGTATATCTTTTGTATGCAAGTTTTGTTTTTGTTTCATATAGCCTAATTTTAATGTCCTTGTGGGTAACTACATACTTAACAAATCCAGACATTTCCACATCTAATGACTTTTTAAATACTAAAACTGGTCTGCATTGTCACAATTGTGAGCTCTTAATTTACTAAGCAATTAAGCCCAGATCCTTATTTATAAAGGGCTGTTCATTTACTCCAAACCTTGTCACTTTTTATTAATTGACGCTATAAGAAACAGTGAGGTAAAATGAATGCATGCATGGCTGAGGTCACTCCGGCAGTCATCGCTAACTATTGCCGAACTAGACGTGAGATAAATAACAACCTAATTTTGCCTATTACACCTGAGATACGCAGAGACATTAAGCATTACTCTGGGGATCGTCTTCAGCCGAGGAAACTGCTGGAAAAGACTCAGTGGCTTTTTCTGTGACCATCTGTTTGGCAGGAAAATTATCTTAATGCTGCTAAGAGGCAAAACAATTATAGCCTTAACCTTTCAGCCCCGCCTCTCTTTCATTTTTGCTTTCCAGAACACTTCCTCAGTTCTAAGGGACCGAATGACACTGGACAGCCTGACAGCACCTGGGGATTTGTGAGTGATTGAGAGAGAAAAGCTCTACACTGATTCGCTGAAAATCAGAGCAGAGGGCAGGATAATTTATGTTTATAATTACACATAGAAATTCAAAATTCTAAAATTAAAATCTAATGGAAATTCTGAAAATCCATTTTTGTTGGGAAACGAGAGGAAGCTCTTAAGACAAATGCATTCAATACTTGGATTGGGAATCCTGCTATCTTTGTAAACGCACTCATAATTTCCTGACAACAGCTCTCAAGAAATTATGTTTATTTATGTCACTTTCACTTTCATGTTGTGTCAAGAGCAGGAACTAATCGTGGAAGAGCAGGAACTAATAATAATGTATCTGCAACAGCGGGATGTGGAACGTTGTATGGCGGGCTGGGAGCCTCAGTCACTGCTCCGCTCTTGACCTCCGACCCTAGCTGCGATGATTCTGTGCCATGCATGGTTGTGCATAAATGGCCCGATTGCTAAAACACTCCCATTCCTCATTAAGACAGACAACAGGACTAGCAAAGCATTGGAGCAAAATATTGTCTCTGTCTCCCACAGCAGACGATAATAAATTGTCCTTTTATGTAGATTTTTTTTTCTCTCACACTCACTCATAATCACACTTACACATTGAGAACCTATGATGACTGAGTTGTAATCCTACATTAACTGAAATAAGCCAGTGACAGTGCCAGTACATCTACTTCATTAAAGAACCTAATTATCCAATGAGAGTGTGTGTAAAAGATAGAAATACTGCTCTTCCACAGAATTTGAAAAAATAAAATAGGAGGGCCTGTTTCACCATATTTCCTGCACCCCCCGCAGCCCCCCACACACCCTGCCTCAACATAGACTGGCTTTCACTTTGTAATTGTGCAATTAGTGGCACAGGTTGGTTTTCATATATCACAAATGGTTGAGTGGAGGTATTACAATACAAAAAGTTTCACCATGGTGGTCTTGGGTGGAAACAGGGAATTAGCGTCAGCGGTTTGTAAAATGTAAGCCAATTTATCATGATCTGTTATCCTCTCATGCCCACCACTCTCAACTCCAATGCCTCGTCTTTCTGCCCGACCTTGTGTCGCTTTTTGTGGGGGTTCAATTTGCTCATTGTTCCATGCTTGCATAATTTCAGCAGCCACACATGCACACAAACCCGCACACACGCGCACTAGCAGGCATATATATTCCACAATAAACATTCCTGCATTGTAAGATGGCAGGCTGCATTTCTGTTGTAATTCTTCCTAACTGGTCACTTCCTCTCTCTGTGTCAGCTGTCATAAGCGGCATGCAGGAGCAAAAATCCTCTGTCGTTGTTCAGCCGGCTTCTCCTTTTCCTGTCATCCACACATCACACACATCTCTACAGCTGCAGGTTGCCACGGCAAAGATTTACAATGCATGCCTATTCACTGAAGCATCTCTTACCCTCCCCTCATCACCTCTTAGCTCTTCACTCTCCACGCTCCTCTTTTTTCCCTTTGTGAAATCTGTCGTTCTCATTCTCTGCCCGACTCCCTCGGCTCACGCTGGCTTATGGCCTCCGGCAAGCCCCCGCAGCTCCTCACCACAGCAACCAGCTGGCCCTGGAGTGGGCGAGGGGTATAGGTTGATAAGATGCTTCAGCTGAGGACACCTCCTGACCTGCCAGACGATTAGTGTCTCTCCTACACCCTTATCTGCCATCTTAAAGCCTGCTTAGAAACGCTCCCTCTCCTCTTTTTTCTCTTTTTAATCACTCTTTTCTTTTCAAAAGACAGTAGTTATCCACTGGGGTTTTTGTTAGCAGGATGTGTGTGTGTAGATACACTATACCTGTATCTGTCACATAATCTTAACTGAAATTTGTTTCACATTTTAGAATTTTTTAACTTAATCAATGTACAACCTCATTTATTTGCTATACTATAAAACAAACATGTTGCATTTAACACCCTTTAAAACTTTAAGTAAAACAATACATTGTAAAATATGTGCCTTGAGAAAAGCAGGTGTATCATGTTCATCTGCATTTTGTGTCATGTTGAATGTCTTTCTCTATAACTAAATAGTTCACCCAAAAAATTAAAAGATCTATCATTATTTGTTGCAAACCTATATGTTGTTATTTCTGTGGAATACTGAAGGAGAAACGCAACACTGAACTTTTTCAAACAATGAAAATTCATAGTGATCACAGTCTGTAAAGCTTCAAAAAATCTTTT
>JAZGTK010020287.1:0-11047 GCA_036877625.1 Ambastaia sidthimunki
ACTTGCCATGATTTTGCATAGTTGTCTAGCACAGGCAACTTCAGCTGGTATCATGATGCTACTGTAGGAAGAGATTTCCCAGAGAACACAAACATACTGATAAAAAGCATACATGTCTACCAGATAGCTGTAAATGTCTGGTGAGCAGAGATTTCTAGGATTCTTTATGTTATGTCATATGTGGATCAGTAACCATTACACATGCAAGAACTATTCTCCAGCCACATGGTTTTGTTGGTTGAGTTTCCTCCTTCTTCAGAAATGAAACTTAGTTGTGGTGCTATATGCAACAGGAAATAATTGATTCCTTTTTCTGTGAAAACCAGAGTAAGAACAGTAAAAAAACATTGTGGTTTATAAGTGTAAACCTGACCAGGCTGATAAAGGAACATTTACAAATAAGATCCCCCACTCCCACCTCTGACAGCAGTTAAACTAGATCTGCCAGAGCGATTGGAAGATGAGCAAATATACTTACAGTGTGATCCTTTCAGTTAGTGAGTATATGTATCTAAACATATTTATGTCATAAAACCATTTATACCAAAAAATAATATTTTAATTTCTGGTTAACCAGTTAATAATAATTAATTAAGAGAATATTTTTAAACTACATTTTGTAACATACTTTTTTCTTGACCTTACCTCAAGTCATCACCACTCAATGTTTGATGTGGGTGTCCAGTGTCTCCACTGTGAATGTCCAACAAGAGAAGAATGTTACAGTATCCTGTAACATTAATTCTACTTCTTTGATGGCATGGTATCGGTTGAGCTCAGAAAAGATGACTTTACTTATATCTGCAACAAGAGGAAATATTCAAAAAAGCGTTTTTTTAATTGATCATAATGAGGATGAAAGCCACTTTCAGCTAAAAGTAGACAGTATATCTGAGTCTGTAAGTCTGGAGATAATTCGGTTTGGAGAGCCTGACATAGGGTTGTATTACTGTGCTGCTCGAATTGGTGGGAAGGGAATGCATTTTGGATCTGCTGTCAGACTCACATTTACAGGTTGGTGCTGCTCAGATTGTCCAAAACAGTTCTATAGTAACTTTTTTCATTATTCAACACAGTAAAGAAAGTCCTTATTGTTACTTGCTTCCTTTAAGCAACACTAAGCAATTGTACATATTGTAATAAATATATATAAATATGTAATTATGTAAATCAATCCCAAAGCAATATTTATAAACAAAGTGGTGACCATAGCAGCAGTGCAATGAGACAGAATCAGAAATATAGAATAGGAATATAATAAGTATAGTCCTTATGATTTAGCATATTTGATGTATCTAAATAAATGTAACTGATGTAAATTAATACATATTTTTGGATGGATTTTTTTTGGTTGTTATTGAGGTTATTATTGAGATGCCTCGTTATGCAAATAAACATTGTACACAAAGTACCTGACAAACCATATAAAAACATATTTGCCTAGTTTTATAGTGGGTGGGTTTTTGTTTCTTTTTTCAATGGCCCTAACAAAGTTTCCATTAAAACTATGCTTTGGTTAATGTTCTTTGTGGTCTTCATGTTTCAGATGCAAAACAGGGGGACTTTTTTCACACACCAGACAGTGCAGGCTGCCGCACACTGTTAATTTGTGCTTACACTGCATGTGGGTTGTGTGGAATTATTTGTGCTTGTGTGCTCTGTTACAGACATGGTGAGAAGTGTTTAGTTATTATTTTCCAAGATGTTCCCCTTTTAAAAGTTTGTCAAAGCACAATTAAACACTAGATCCATTGTTTAAACAATTTAATTCTCTTCAACTGGTTTGTATTACTATCCTATGTGTTTTATCCATTTTATTTCCTACATATTTTTATTTTCATTATTATGTTTTATCTTTATTTTTCTCTGTACATTCATTTACATGTATTATATAAACTACTTTATTACCACTGCAGTGTTTTTAAAATATGCTATATAAATAAAACTCACTAAAAAAAGCATGTATCAGGTTGGTCATACATGCAGTGATTTTATGGCCAGTAAAATTATGAATTTCCAACCATACATACATGTTAACAACTATAAATATTGTGTGGAAAATGTTGCTGTAATTATTATGTTTTCATTTTAGGCACCTCAGCTGTCCCTTGCATGAACTGTTTGAAAAAAAACTCAAATCTGAAGGTGGGTAAAAAGATGCTCTGAAATAGTGACGAATAATGTGGCATAAGAACAGTCACAACATTCATTAATGTTATTTTTTCCCAGGCAGCAGAAGTGGAGTATGCCAGTCTCAAATTTGTCAGGCAGTCCAGAGCAGCATCAGTGGATGTGGCATATGCAACTGCAGCCAATCACACTTCTTGATTACACAATTCATTGTATTTAGTCCAATTTATATCAAGACAGTTTTTTTCTCTGCATTTTCTTTAAAGTGCTAGCAGAATTAGCACACCTGAATTACAAATTCTATGCAATCATTCCGAATGATAATGTGATTAAACATTTGAATCAATAATTTATTACAATCTATCTATCTATCTATCTATCTATCTATCTATCTATCTATCTATCTATCTATCTATCTATCTATCTATCTATCTATCTATCTATCTATCTATCTATCTATCTGTGACGTGGTGGGAGGAGATAGCAGAATAAGTAATCTCTAGAAAGACACAGACTTACACCACCCTGGGAGTTGCACCCAGGAAACTATTAAACACCTTAGGTGTTGCAAAATGGTCACAGGTTCGTTCTACGATGAATGAGCTGGAGACGTGGGTATAAAAATATAGAATTTATTTATACAAAAATAGATTTAGATAAAATGGCAGACTTGAAGACAAAACACACTGGATATGCAGACAAGGATTCACACAGGTTCCTCCAAAATGAAGAAAACACAAATTATCAATATTACAGGGCTGCGGCTAATCAGCTAATCTCAATGATCACACATGGTATGAGCACACATCCACACACTCACTCAATGCTTAGTGAAATTACTGTTGGTGATCACACAGCATCCGGTAAAGGAAGTACTACAACCCAAAAGAGTGAAGAATCAGCCTTCCTGGGTCTGGGCACACAGCTCCTGTAACAGGACACATAAATAACAAAAGAATCAAAACCAAACAATATTAAGCTTAATCAACCTTCAAGTTGATTAAAACAAACAGAACAGAAACAAGTAAACCAGTCTTTATGTACAAGCACCAACAAAAGAAAAGAAATAAGCGAGCCTTCAAAGTTGACTCACAGAAAAAAAGAAAAGAAATACAGCATAAAATAAATAGAATACCCAATATCTGAATACGAGGGGTCACTGGAAACGCCAAAGTTATTTCTAAGGACTCGTAAGCATATTTTACACAATCACAGTGCAACACAGTTGTTATCACATAGTTCAATCTGATCCGGAAGAACCCCTCTGTGTTCAGGGCAAGCGTACAGTCGGGCACCTCCAAAGCCTGACTAACAAAAACAGGAGGACACAGATACAACATCATTAATAAGCGCGATCAGCGCTAATAAGATAAGTTATAAAAACCCATCACCCTCGGATAACAGTATAATTTACATACCGAAGAATGCAGCCGTCCACCACACCAAAATCAACAGAGCCAGTACGAATGCCAATGGAATGGTTGCAATACACAGGAGTTCTGCTAGCATGAGGTGTAGTTGCCCAGGGGCCCCACACTATGTTAATCTGGCCCTGAGACTAGATTAATTTTTTGTTTGAAATAACAGTTATGTGTATTTAATGTATATTTACATTGGTCCATTGACACCTCTATGTGAACACAATTGTCCCAAAAATTTTGCATGTCCCCAACATCCCTGTATATTCTATGCCCATGTGTTTGGGAATGGTTTTGTTTCTTTCAAGTCCTTCCTTGTCTGAGCTATGTTGCATGCTCAGACAGGAAAGATCTGATCTTCCTGATGTTTTTTCCTGATGCACATACCTGCATGTTCAAAAAATTGTTGTGATGTGGCATATGTGGCATATCCAAGATGGCGGCGAACATGGCAGACGTGTTGCAAGCTCCGTACAAACTTTGCAGTTTTTCGTATGTTTCGTTTGTTTTTGTTGTTATTTTGCTGTTTTATGTGTTGGATGTTGTTAGTATAACTGTATACGACAGACACACACTGTTAAACATCGGTTCCTTTGTCGCGCAACGCAAACCGGACTTTGAGTTTCTAAATGGCGGGTCTACAGACAACGCGTCGGAGCCCTTTGTCTGGACTGCACAGCCGCAACCGAGGAAACGCCGCCGAAAAAGGGGGAAAAGAGCCGGCGTCCTTGTCAGACTCAGACGCCGTCCCCTCCGACCTCCACTCCCAACCATTTTACTGGCTAATGTTCAGTCGCTGGACAACAAACTCTGTGAACTGCGGGCGCGCATCTCATACCAATGAGAAACAAGGGACTGCTGCATTATTTGCCTCACAGAAACCTGGATGTCTGCAGTTATTCCAGACTCGGCCATCAAGCTTTCAAAGAATTCACAGCGATCATAATCAGCTGATCAGCTGTTTACATTCCCCCTCAAGCCAACACAGATCGGGCACTCCAAGAACTGTATAGGAATATAAGCGAGCAGGAAACCGCGCACCCAGAAGTGGCGTTTATTGTTACGGGGGACTTTAACAAAGCCAACTTCACAACAATAGCTCCAAAATACTTTCAACACATCACCATCAACACACGTGGTGATCGTGCACTGGACCACTGCTACTCTCCCTTCCGGGACGCATACAAATCCCTCCCCCGCCCTCCATTTGGCAAATCGGATCACTCTTCCGTGCTGCTCCTGCCTGCTTACAGGCAGAAACGGAAATGGGAAGCACCTGCCCTTAGGACAATCCAGTGCTTAATCATTTTTATGCTCGCTTCGAGGCTCACAACACCGCCACACAGAGAGCGCTCCCGCAGCTGCTGCAGAAGAGACGAGCGCACTCTCCGTCTCCGTCGCGGATGTAACCCGATCTTTTCGACAGGTGAATAACCGCAAAGCTGCGGGTCCTGATGGCATCCCAGGCCGTGTGCTCCATGCATGCGCATTCCAACTAGCTGGAGTCTTTACAGACATTTACAACCTCTCCCTCTCTCTGTCGGTTGTTCCCTCATGCTTTAAAAAATCCACCATTGTGCCCATACCAAAGAAAAACAAAATCACATGCTTGAATGACTGGAGGCCCGTTGCTCTGACACCTATCTTCAGCAAGTGTTTTGAGAGACTGATCAAAGACCACATCTGCTCTGTGCTGCCCGCCTCTCTGGATCCGCTCCAGTTTGCTTATCGTAGCAACCGTTCAACAGACGATGCTATTTCCTTCACCCTACACACTGCTCTCTCCCACCTGGAAAATAAAAACACCTATGTGAGAATGTTGTTTGTGGACTACAACTCAGCATTTAACACCATAGTGCCAGCTTTAAGTTCCTTGCCGTTCACATCAATGAGGATCTCACATGGTCCGCTCACACAGACGCTGTGCTGAAGAAGATGCACCAACGCCTCTTCTTCCTGAGACGGCTGAGGAAGTTTGGAATGAGCCCCAGCATCCTCAGAAAATTCTACATATGCACTGTGGAGAGCATCCAGACTGGCTGCATCACCGCCTGGTTCGGAAACAGCACCGCTGGCAACCGCAAAGCTCTGCAGAGGGTTGTGCGAACTGCTCGCCACATTGTTGGAGGTGAGCTTCCCTCCCTCCAGGACATCTACACCAGGCGGTGTATAAAGAAAGCCTGGAGGTCTCCAGCCACCCGTCCCATAGACTGCTGTCTCTGCTGCCCTCAGGAAGACGTCTCCGCAGCATCCGATCCCGCCCTAGCTGACTGAGGGATAGCTTTTTCCCTCAGGCTATCAGGCTAATGAACAATAAGAACTAATACACCCCACAGCATACACCCACTATACGGCATGCCATGCACTGCACTTTAAACTGTTTATGCATAATCTGCTCAACCTGCCAATACGCAAATAAGCTCAACCTGTACTTGTACTACCAAATGGAAGTATGTCAATAGTACACCGAATTGCACTGAATATATGGTTGTGTATATTACATATTGTTATATTGTACATTACCCATTGTATATTACTCATCATATTACTCATTTGTATATTACACATTGTTCAAGATCTGTAAGTATTGTCTATATGTAAATTGTCCTTGTTTGTATGTAAAGGTACTGTCTATATGTAAACTGTCTCTGCACTGTCTGGAGCACGCTCCCAAGAATTTCACTCACCTAGGCACAGGTGCTATGGTGATGTGACAATAAAGTGATTTGATGTGAATTGTAAGAGAGATCTGAGTGAAGGTGGGGTAATCAGGCTGAAATGACAAGGAAGCCATGTGCTTTAATAGTTGAACCCAGAAAAGTATATTAAGAACAGGAGAGGAGCGAGAACCAAAGAGTGTTTTTTTTTTAGCACTGGGTTTACATTCCAGGATGTAGTGGGGGGAGGTGGAGGGAGAGTGAGAAAAAAGGAGAAAGTTGAGAAAGATAAGAAATTTTAATCTTATCTTATTTTGAAAGTCATGTCAGTGG
Source organism: Ambastaia sidthimunki (assembly GCA_036877625.1). Taxonomy (NCBI): domain Eukaryota; kingdom Metazoa; phylum Chordata; class Actinopteri; order Cypriniformes; family Botiidae; genus Ambastaia; species Ambastaia sidthimunki. The sequence goes on from JAZGTK010020287.1 coordinate 6,539, forward strand.
AGATGGTATCAGAAAAGAGAGGAGAGACTGATACTAGCTAAGGTCAGTGGGGTCTTTTGACAGACACCATTTTTTCTCCATATGCCTGAGCTTGGCAGGGAGTGGAGGGTGTCGCCTAGGATGGCATGAGGGTTAGTAAATTTACTTTCCTCTTTCAGCCAGACACAATTAGAGTTAAATTAAATAATATTCTGTCTCTTTTCAGCTTTGTAATGGCATTAAATAGTGCCATTTTGAAGCTCCAAAAAGCCCATCCATCCATTTATCCATCATAAAAGTAATCCATATGACTTAGGTTTGTTAATAAATGTCTTATAAAGTAAAACAAAACATTTTTTGAAAGAATACAATTAATATTAAGTTATTCTACCACTGAAAATTTGAATCCCAACCATATGACCACTTCATTCACTGCCTTTTGCATTTTCTGTATATTAGATTTATTATTTCTTTATCTAAACTGCAATACCCCTTAGCAGTTCGTTGATAGCCATTTGTTGATAAAAGTGAGTATAGTGCCAATACTTTTTTAATTTTTTTTTTCATTTCCATATTTTACATTTCCATAGGTTACATACGTAACCTGAGATGTTCCCTTTCAGGAGCTCGAGCTGCAACGAAACGCTATGGGAATGAGATGCCAACTCCGCCATAGTGAAGGAACCCCTGCCCTGTGTTGTGGCCTTAAGGCACAAGGACAGAGGAACTAGTAGTGGCCTGAACATCCAGGCCGTAAAACCTGACAAAGGTCAGGGGAGTGGACCATCCGGCAGCGTCACAGATGTCCTGAATTGGGACACCTGCTGCGAAGGCCTTGGAGGCCGCCATACCTCGGGTGGAATGTGCTCTGGTCCCCAAAGGAGGGGGAAGTCCAGAGGCTTCATAGGAGATGCGAATGGCATCGACAATCCAGCGGCCACATAACCCGCTCGTGGGTAGAGAAGTGCTTTGGCCAAGCCAGGCACAAAGTCTAGATAAGTCGGGGCCACTGAGAGGGCCAACTCTCCTCAGAGAGGTGATGGCTAGTAGAAAGGCCACCTTGGCTGACAAATGGAGATCAGAGATCTGATGAATAGGCTCAAAAGGAGGAGCACATAAAGCCTCTAATACCATGGCCAGGTCCCACGGGGGGACTTGAGATCGCACTCGGGGCCTCAGCCTCAGCGCACCATGAAGAAAACGTGTAATTAGGGGGTGTCTACCCATAGAACAGCCACCTATAGGGATATGGTAAGCAGAAAATGCTGCCACATAAACTTTTAGGGTGAAGTAGGCTAACCCTGCAGAGAAACGTGCCTGCAGGAACTCCAGCACTGTACTAACCGGGCAGTTAACTGGGTCAAGCTGGCGGTCTCTGCACCATGAAGTGAAGAGTTTCCACTTCAGGGAATACAGTTTCCTCATGGAGGGAGCTCTGGATTGTAAAATGGTCTCAACAACCTCGGCTGAGAGACCAGAAGCTATAAGTTGCGCCCCCTCAGTTGCCATACCCACAGGTTCCACAGCTCTGGGCGGGGGTGCACGATGGTGCCCCCTGCCTGAGATAGAAGATCCCCCCTCAAGGGGATCCTCCAGGGAGAGCCATCTAGGAGAGTTACAAGATCCAAGAACCATACTCGGCTCAGCCAGTACGGGGCTACTAAAAGCACAGATACCGCGTCCTGACGTATTCTTTCCAAAACTCCTGGGAAAAGAGCGATCAGGGGGAACGCGTACAGACGAAGCCTCGGCCATGTCTGAACCATGGCATCCAGTCCGAGAGGAGCTGGATGAACTAGAGAGAACCAGAGGGGACATTGCGCTGTCTCTTGAGAGGCGAAGAGGTCCACTTGGGCTTGCCCATAAATCCTCCAAATCTGTTTCACCACATCGGGGTGAAGTCTCCATTCCCCGGGCCTGGGCCCCTGCTTTGACAGGATGTCTGCTCCCACATTGCATCAGCCAGGGATGTAAGCTGCTCTCAGCGAGCGTAGTTTTCCCTGGACCCACACCAGGATCTGGTGCGTCAACCTGTACAGGGGGCACGAACGCAGACCTCCTTGGTGGTTTATATATGCAATCACCGCCATGTTGTCGGTGCGCACCAACACGTGGCAGTCAGAAGAGTATCTACTTCTTGTTCTATTACCTGAGCCTGCATAGGCTCTACCAGAGTAGAGAGAATCCCACCGAAAGTAGGTGGGTGACAACTGAACTGGATTCTGTATCCCAGTTCTATAGTATGCAGAACCCATTGAGATAACCCTGGCAGTAGTTTCCATGCTGCCAAAAAATTCTTCAAGGGTACCAGCCTCTCGAGGCTGGCCTCTGGCATGTTTGTTATGAGAGAATCGTTGCCCTGAAGCGGATGACCGGCAGGAAACATCCGATGTAAACTCTCTAGGGACCTCCGCAGAGGTCGTGAGTCTCCTGGCTCTGCCACCCCTCAGGGCAGGGACCTGGAGAAATGCTCGGGAGAGGCTACTGTTCCCTGAAGCACCGGATGTGGCAGGATTAACAGCATAGCCTTGAGAGGGGCCTGGGGGGCAGCGGGCACCGTATAATGCGGTGGACCGCACCGAGCCCCAGGTGGGGCTCTGAAGCATTCAGTGCCCCTAGTCTTTCCTTTCGCCTTTGGCATGCTAACTTAAATGCTAGCCCTAACACTGCTTTGGAAAAGACAAACAAACAGACACACAGCGCTTCGCTGAATGAAAGAAGCTAACCCGAGCTGCGTAAAGCATGTGCTTTTATAGCGTCCTGGTCATGATGTCACCCCGTGGTTGAACTTGAACATTTTCTTTAAACGCAAAATGTTTAAAATATATATATATAATATAATATATATTTTTTAATATTTAACTTCACATTACATTACTGAACTAATATTTAGTTAGCTGTGCATTTGCGTTCCATCGAGTCAACCAACTCCTGGCACCTAGAAAAGGTATTTCAGCCCAGAATGAACAAACAACATTCCACAGTTCCTGTAAATTTTTGGGTTTTGTTTCAGAAACTGTATTTTTACCATGATATCAGAAGTTTTCAATCGGGTTCATGTCAGTGGATTGAGCTGGCCACTCCATTACGTCAATCTGTTTTGTCTGGTACCAAGATGTTGCTAACTTGCGTCTTTGGGTTGCCTTGCAGAAGCACCTGTTTCATGACTGTTTCTTCTTTAGTATAGGACAGCAGAATCTTTTTGAGTAATTTGATGATTCTTAATTCAAACACTTGATTCATGGTCCCTGGTATACAATAAATAGGCCCAACACCATTGTAAGCAAAACATCCCTGTCTCCATGATTTTTGCCCAACCATGATTCACTATCTTCACAGTGTACTGTGCCCTAAATTCAGTACCCATGGGCCGTCTGAAATACTATAGATGACCACTGGACCGAAAAATTTTAGGTGATGATTAGATGAATCTTTGCCATTCTGATTATTTTTTATCATTATCTTTTGACATAATGAGCCAAATTCTGCAACAAGTGTGTAAGCAATAGGCAAAAACTGTAACACACAAAAAACCTGCCCCCTAAAGGTTGGTAGTAGAATAACATTATAAATGCTAAAGTTTATGAGCCCCCAGCCACTCCCATGTGCCAGTCTTTGCCTATGTCTAAGGGTTGAAATCAAGCCCTAATAAACTTTAGAAAACCAATAACCATAACCAATTTCATAACCATAACCAAGTTAATTACACTCATTCACAATATGCACAAATTCATTCCTAATCTAATATGTTGAAACAGTTCTGTTAAAGCTCTAATCCTAACTTTTGCCTCTCTGTCACCATCCCTGTTTAAAACCTAAAATTGAAGGTTACGTTACGTACTTTACATATCGCTACCCTAGAATTATAAGGTTCTATCTGACATTTTTGTCAAAACTAAGTTATTGACATATTCTTACTTTAAACTTTAAACCTCAATATATCAAAACTGGTCAAAACGTAGATAGAACCTTATAATTCTAAGGTAGCGATATGCTGAAGTCAAATTAAGCCAAACAAATTTCCCACTAAATTGGAATCATTATTATAAACTTATAAGGTAAGGAGAAGGTCATCACTGATGTACATCACCAAGATTATGGATTGCAACGTTAATATTTCTTGTCTCGTCACATTGACAAGAATGCATTACATTGCATGAATCATGTACATGTTATTTAAGAATTTAAATAGAATTTTACGTTTCTATCCTAAAACAGTTGTCAAATATTAAAATTTAGCTACTTAGCTTATGTCTTATCTTGCACTCTTTGACCTTTAAAATTGATGGCATTGCTTATGTAACCCGGATAAGGTTATTGCATTTATACTTAATGTAAGTCATTATTTAGTAAATAATCTTGTTCAGGAGATGGAGGTTAAATTTAGAATATATGTAGTAAATACATATGTCATTTGTTTTTTGCCATGTTCATATTGTCATATTTCATTTGTTTTTTTGTCATGTTCATATTGTCATAATGTTTTCAGTATTTGAAAGTACTGTCTCTTTAGGAGTCGCGGGGACATAT
>JAZGTK010020288.1:0-11047 GCA_036877625.1 Ambastaia sidthimunki
ACCGGCCACGTCGCTGACATCAGCTGTCATGCCTCCTGCTCACCCTCAGGACAACACCTGCGCGGTGGCTGAGCTGCGGCCCTTCCAGCCTCTGCCAGCGCCGTGGCCGGAGGATCCCTCTGCTTTCTCTTCGCTCCAAGAATCCTGGTCTCTGCCTCAGCCCGTGGACCCTGAAGCTTCGCTCAGCCACCTAGCTCCCTCGTCTCCGCCCTGTCCCGTCACTCCGCCAGCTCCACCAGGCTCCTTCGTACTCAGTGCTCCGGTCTGTCATCGACCTTCCCGCACCTCTGGATTCTGCTCCTCTGGCTGCACCTCGTCCCGCCATCCCTCTGGCTTGGTCTGACTCCTCTATCCCTTCTGCTCCACCTTCGTCCCCTGTCGCACCGGCTCCACCGCGTCCCTCTGGATCCAGACCTCTGCTTCTGTCGCCGGTGAACCCCACTCCGCTCTGGCCCTCTGGATCCAGACCTCTGCTTCGGTCGCCGGTGAACCCCACTCCGCTCTGGCCCTCCGGATCTTTGTCCTCGCTGGGAATTCCTCCTCTCCGGTCCCACTCCGGGATCCTGCTCATGTCAGGAGTCGTTCGTAGGGGGGGGGCTCTGTTACATCGAGGTTCCCACACCGCTCCCTTCTGGCCATTAGTGGGAACCGTCACCTGAACTATTGGACTTCATTTATCAGCAGCCCTCATACCTGGGGCTGGCTACTCCTCCATTACACACCTGTTGCCAATAATCCCATCAAGGACTTTTGTATATAAGCTCATGTTAAACTCTGTCTCATTGTGAAGTCTTGTATTCCCCTGGTTACATTTCTGGGCATTTATCCTGGTTTTTGATATCTGTTATTACCCTGGTCTGTTCCTTGTTTTCTGATTGTTTGCTGCCTGCCCTGTTACTTGAATTGTTTTCTGGATTACGTTTTCTGTCTGCTGCCTGCCTCGACCCTTGCCTGTATTCTGGATATCCCTTTGCCTCCCGCCATGGAGATTCCCGTCTAACGTCATCCGTCAGCCTGTCCATCACCAGAGCAAACAAGAAGGGGCTCAGAGCCGATCCTTGATGCAGACCCACCTCCACCTTGAACTCCTCTGTCACACCTACAGCACACCTCACCACTGTCTTACAGCTGTCATACATGTCTTGCACCACTCTAACATACTTCTCTGCCACTCCAGACTTCCTCATACAATACCACAGCTCCTCTATCGCCACCCTGTAATATGCTTTCTCTAAATCTACAAAGACACAATGCAACTCCTTATGACCTTCTCTGTACTTCTCCGTCAGCATCCTCAAAGCAAATATTGCATCTGTTGTACTCTTTCTACGCATGAAACCATATTGCTACTACAAATGCTGACCTCTGCCCTTAGCCTAGCTTCCACTACTCTTTCCCACAGCTTCATTGTATGGCTCATCAGCTTTATTCCTCTGTAGTTGCCACAGCTCTGCACATCTCCCTTGTTCTTAAAAATCGGAACTAGTACACTTCTCCATTCCTCGGGCATCCTCTCACTCTCCAAGATTTTGTTAAATAAACAAGTCAGAAACTCAACTGCCACCTCTCCTAGACACTTCCATACCTCCACAGATATGTCATCAAGTCCAACTGCCTTTCCACTCTTCATCCTCTTCAACGCCCACCTCACTTCACTCTTACTACTCTTTGCTATGTCCTGCTCCACAACAGTCACCTCTTCTACTCTTTGTTCTCTTTCATTGTCCTCACTCATCAACTCTTCAAAGTACTCCTTCCATCTTCCCATCACACTTGTGGCACCTGTCAACACATTTCCATATCTTTAATCACCCTGACCTGCTGCACATCCTTCCCATTTCTATCTCTCTGCCTCGCCAACCTGTACAAATCCACCTCTCCCTCCTTACTGTCCAACCTAGCATACAAGTCCTCATGTGCTATTTGTTCATCCTTTGCCGCCTCTACCTTTACCCTACACTGCATCTCCCTGAACTCCTGCCTAATCTCTTCAGTCCTCTCAGTGCCCCATTTCTTCTTAGCTAACCTTTTTCTTTCTATACACTCCTGAACTTTCTCGTTCCACCACCAAGTCTCCTTGTCCACTTTCCTCTTTCCAGATGCCATCTGAAAGCACCTCCTGACCACCCAGAGCCTGTCTCAGTTACACAACATTCTTCCTTTTTCAACTTCCACCACTTCGTCCTCTGCTCTGCCTTAGTCCTCTTCATCTTCCTCATCACCAGAGTCATTTTACACACCACTATCCTGTGTTGCCTGGCTACACTCTCCCCTACCAATACTTTGCAGTCACTGATCAGATTACAACGTTGTGTAATCCACCTGAGTGCTTCTACCCCCACTCTTGTATGTCACCCTATGTTCCTGCCTCTTCTGGAAGAAGGTATTCACTACAGCCATTTCCATCCTTTTTGCGAAGTCTACCACCATCTGTCCTTCTGCATTCCTGTCCTGAAGACCAAACCTGCCCATCACATTCTCATCACCTCTGTTCCTTTTTACCAACATGTCCATCAAAATCTGCACCAATCACCACTCTCTCACTTTTGGGGATGCTCTGCATCACTTCATCTAACTCACTCCAGAATTTCTCCTTCTCTTCTAACTCACATCCTACCTGTGGGGCATAACCACTAACAACATTGAACATCACACATTCAATTTCCAGCTTCAGACTCATCACCCTATCTATTACTCTCTTCACCTCCAGAACATTCCTTACAAGCTCCTCTTTCATGATAACTCCTACTCCATTTCTCATCCCATCCACACCATAGTACAACTGCTTAAACTCTGCTCCTAAGCTTCTAGCCTTGCTACCTTTCCACCTGGACATACCGTATATCCACCTTCTTTCTCATCATGTCAACCAACTCTCTAGCCTTCCCTGTCATAGTAGGGACTTTGAATGTTGGGACTCTCAGTCCTACACTTGCCTTTCCTCTTCTCTGTCTGTCTTCGAACACACAACTGATCCGGTATGGAATTCTTGTTAGTGATTCGCATATTTGATTTGGCATAAGTTTAAGTCAGATGCCCTTCCTGACACAACTGGACTGACACAAGAAGACGCTGGATTGTGCCCCCCTGTGGTTGCATTAAATCAAACTACATATTGTTTACTCTATATGTTTTGGTTGTCTCTACATATTGAGCACTAATAAATAAAGTTTGAAGAGAAAGGCCAAGTACATATTCATGGATGGTAAATTTGATTACTTTACACATTATATGAGAAAGTTTATTTTGGACCTTGTTTAGATCTATACTGTCCCAGGTTAGTGTTAATAAGTAATATGAGTAAATATGAGTTATTACAATTTATCATCTTATCTTCTGACATCATAAGTTTGCTGGTCAGCATTTATGGTAGTAAAGAGCTCTTCATTAATGAGTATAAAACTGTACTAGCAGATCGACTTCTGCACCAGCTTAACTACAACACAGCCAGGTAATCTAACACACACACACACACCATACACATACTACACACGTTCCACTGTCCAGTGTCATTAATTTTCTCAGTTGCCTTAGTAAGTTTTGCAGAGTTTGGGTAACGACCTACTAAGTATGGTGGTATGTACCTTGAGATGGTGCTAAAATTATGTCAACCAGTAGAGATTCTGTCGTACTGCTAAATATTTGTAACATTAGAGACAGATTTGGTAAAGATTTGTTATAGTAGACAAGTAACATTTGATATGACTGCATATCAGTCACTCACAGGATCTACTCACAGCAAATGAGAATGGAAGGTGCTGTTTGTTTAGTGTTCTCAATTTGTACACTTTATATCTTTGTTTAGAATTATATCTTTGGTGTTTTTGTTTGTAGAGAGATTCGTAACGTTGAGCTGCTAAAACTCAGGTTTGGTGAATCTCACATGCATTATTGTGAGGTGATGCTAAAGGTGGGTCTTTCTTCACAGTCCACATCTTAACGTGAGATTTAACCTCCAATATATAAAACTCTGCATGTTGCATTGCATGTTCTATTGATGTTGACTGAATTTACAGCCACAATCTCTCACTTTTTCTCCAGGATGTTGCAGACTCTCTGCGGATCAACACTAATATCAGGGAGGAGGAGAGCCGTCTCCCTTTAGAGAAGCAGCCATCATTGCCATTATCTGCAATGATTTTGTCATCTGAGTTCTGGCCCCAGCTGAAGGAGGAAAAAAAAGAGCTTACTGCAGTCGTCTCCAGAGCAATGGAGGACTATACTCACCACTTTGAGAAACTCAAGGTACTCTAGTTCATCTGTATTGTAGTATTTAGTCCGATTGTATAGTATTTAGAGTTGTATAGTAAATAGAGTTTTTGTTATAGTTGCAACAAATGGGTGTACCTGTAGCTTAACTGGCAATGCATTGAGTTAGCAGCGCAAAGGTTGTGGGTTAGATCCCAGGGAACACAAGTACAGCTAAGTTGCTTTGAATAAAAGCGTCTGCCAAATGAATAAATGTTAATGTAAAAGTCATGACACACTGTGTGATATCAGCAGTTTTTTAGCCTGTCAGACTGTTACACATCATAGCCACACTTTAGTCCCAGACATTCCAATAGAAACGACTGTTATCTGTTTACCACAGGAACAGTTTCACAGCATGGCTGTATAGCAGATTTTTGACTTAGCAGAAAGGCAATTAATCGTCAGTTGGTGAACATGTGGAAAAAAAAGTTGGTGAAAAAATTCTACAGACTTGCACTGAAGCAGCGACCTAATCCATATCTAGGGAACAGAATATTATGCAGAATATTATTGGTGAAAAAATAAACCACTTAGACCTAGCAACTGCCCAGAACACCCACAATAAGATATGCTAATAACCAACTGCATGACAACAACTTGTTAACACTGTACCTTGACTGAGCCCCAGTGAATTAAATTACAGTAAAAAATACTGACATTGTAAAATTAAATGACTACATTAAAAATGTATTAGTTCTTTACAATTGATCATTCTTAAGATGAAAAGATGGAAAGTCCTCTTTGGGCTGGCACATATTTTGAAAACCTTTTCTTTTTGTGAAGGCGATGAGGACTCTGAGATGGAAGCCCCATCTGGGCTGTGTTACACTAGATGTGGAGCTGGAAGACAGAACCATCACAAACCTTACAGTATCTCCCATCCATGCTGCCATCATTCTACATTTCCAGGAAAAAGGTGTGGAAAATGTGCCTAATCCACTGCCCTAGCAAATGATAAATTATGTAGCCTTAAATTGAAGGCCTATTATTTACTTAATTTGTTAGCTTCGTGGACCTTGGAAGACCTGAGTGATGTTCTCGGTGTGCCACAAGCAATGGTGCGCAGGAACCATTGCTTGTGGCAGCAGCAGGGAGTTCTGCGGGAAGAAGCTAGCGGCCACTAGTGGGAAAGAATGATGGATGTGAACGAGCTACAGGCTTTTTTGCAGAAGAAGGTCAGAGCCCATCAGCTTATTGTATCTACTGGTGTCTACAGACTACCCAAGACCACTCAGTAATCAGGAATGAGTGACAGGAGACAAGCAAAATGAATATGAACTGAGTTATCTTAAAGACAAATTGCCTTGGTTTGTATATTGTGTAAAGTAATGAATTGTCAATGTGTTTGTACTCTATTTGCATCTTCAATTCTTTTTGGGAGAATGAAGGAATAAATAAAGGAATAAAGAAATGAATGAAGGAAGGAAGGACGAAACGAAACATGAATCTGAAAGGTAGTAAGTAACCTGAATGTAATTATAAAGAACATAAGAACTAGGATTGCTCCTTCTTTCAGGAATAATTTTAGTTTGTCACAAATATCCTGAACTATGAGTAGTGTGGTGTAACTTCTACATTTTTAACGGAAAGATATAAATTAAATTGTAACACTTAACAATAAGGTTCCATTCATTAACATTAACAAATGCATTAGCTAATATGAACTAAGGAGGAAAAGTATATTTTAAAGCATTTAATAATAATTTTAATGTTAATGGAAACATTGTTAATTTATGGTAATTCATTGTGCATTAATGTTAAAAATGAACTAGTAAATATTGAAACTAACATAATCCAAGATTAATAAATGCTATATAAGTATTCTTTATTGCAGATTACCTAAGGTTAACTAACAACTGGACATAAGGTTAACTAATGTCCAGTTGTTAACTAATTATTAGTTAACTAATGTCCAGTTGTCAACTATTATTGTAAAGTGTTACCAGAAACTTAATACTAATAAAATTATTGCAGTCCAAGTATTGATCCACATTTTAATTGTCTCAAATCTTCCCCTTGCTAGGTGAAAAGCACACATGGTCAAATGTCTTTTGTATAAAAGAATGTTATTGGCAGTATTTATATGAATATTCAAAAAGACTGATGGACTGACAGAAGCAGAAGTTGGAATCCTTTTCAACTAATAACTGAACTCCTAGAGTACTTCTAGAGTAGCTCTTCCAGTTTCTCGGTATCCAAACCAGAGGAACAGATCTCCTCCACCATCCACTAAGTGTCCACCCTCACCCAGATATATGCCTACAGTGTCCTCCCATGACTCATGGGAATTAACACATGGGAAATAACTGGACAACAAAATGGAGATATTAAATGAAAAGCACACAAGTGAACACAAAGCCTAAACAGTGAAATGGCTGGATAATTTTACCTGTTTATTTAAGAATATTTAAACATCCAATGGTGGGTAACAATAAATTTTGTTGGAAAATTATGGAATTTTTTTAAAATTAATATATGATTACTTATTTTGCAAGTTTAATGTTAATCCCTTACTGAGGTTTAAATCTGAGTTTAAAGTTATTCAGCAACAAGATTTATTTCGGTTTAGTTTAAGATTTAAACTCAATAAGAATGTTTGTTTAAATGTAATCTTGATTATTTTTAAACAAGGTTGAAAGTGAAGTTTAGTTCAAACGAATTATTAAATAAGTCTTGATTTAGTCCAGCTTTTAGACTTAATCCATCATGGGGCAACCCAACAAGATCCTAAAGTAATGAGAACTACATGGAGAAATTGATTTAGCAGACAGAGGGAGCCATTAACAAGTCTATAGGAAAGTAGGTGTCATGACGTATAGGGGGCCGTGCTAAGGGTTGCACCGTTAAGTTGGACTCATCTGGATGAATGTTATCACAGATTGAAGTCTCTCATAGGGTAGTAGGGCTCGATAAATTCATTAAATAAAGCACAAGGAGAATTAAGAGAATTTTGTAGGGTCACGAGAAGTCACGAATGGATTGTTCTTTCTACTTAAAAAAAAGGATTTGATTCACTGAAATGAACACGAGTTTGATTTGAAACGAGTAATCTATTACCTGTAGCGCGTCCACTTGGATTTGTTTGTTTAACGTATGATACTATCAGGATTAAGGATGGGATATAATTGCATTGTGTTCCTTATCTACGTACTCGTACCAGGATGCAGAACTGAGAAGGGAAATATTACAGTAGCGGTGATGCTGCCAGACAATTTAAAGTATCCGTGGGCATCGCCGCGCGTCCTTCCTGCTATTCGTATGGCGCAAGAGAAAATTCAGAAAAGCAGACTTTTAGAAGGACACGCAATACACCTTCTGAACTTTAGCACAGAGGATTCATCTGGTTCTTGTTCTGAAAACGAGGCGCAAATAATCGCCGTGGATACAAAACTTTACAATAAACCCGATGCGTTCATCGGACCGGGGTGCGCTTATTCGGTCGCGTCTGTCGGAAGGTTCGCATCCCATTGGAAACTCCCACTGATAACTGCTGGAGGACTCGCGTATGGTTTTGATAAGGGGGAAGAGTTTAAAACTATTGTCAGAACGGGTCCAACCACAACAAAACTCGGAGACTTTATCAGTTATCTTCACGCACATTTTAACTGGACCAGTCGTGCGCTGATGATTTTTCACGACCTCAAACAAGACGATCGTCCGCATTATTTTCTTTCCGAAGGCATTTACATTAGTCTGCGGGAAGAAAACATCACGGTAGAGGCTTTTCCATATGAAGATCCCCAATCTTTCAACTATAAGGATATCATCACATTTATTAAGGACAGCGGGAGAAGTAAGTTTAGATTCACTTTATCAACTAACTAAAATGTTGTAATTGAGAATTGACCACAAAGTATGACATAAGTAGTGAAATGCTTATCTAATTTTGTTAGTTTGTTACCATGGTTTTTAGTTATTACATTTATTTTTTTCTTATCTAGTATAGTCACTTTCTCCTGATACCCTCGTTTATAATATACAGTTTTTCATTTTTAATGAACTGAGCATGTTTGCATATATTAAATTGCACAAGCAACCCCCCATAGCAACATGTCTTTGATTATATGTTTAGCTCAGTACATTTAAAATGACAGTAGCCTATGCTGGCGATAATGATATTAATATCCTAACCTGTTAAAGTTATTAGGGAAAAACCATTGGTTTAGGGCTGACACCACTTGTGTTTCCCCGGACGGTATTTTTTGCTCTCTTCGGCCCTCCGAGTGTTAATTACAGCATCACCGAGTGGGGTTCCACAGGATGCGCCCTGTTCGCTGTTAATAAAGACATGTACCATCATCATTACCAAATATATATATACAAAGTATTTTACCTAGTTAAGAAATTAAGTTCAGTTCAACAGACATATACAAATACAGCTTTCAAGTAAAGCCAAAATGGTTTAACAGTCTGATGCCATTTATTTACTTTCAAAGTTCCACAAAGAACTTTTTTCTAGTTTCTTATAAAACCAACTATGTACTAGTGCATTGAAGAACTATGCAGAGCTAAAGAATCTATTATATAACATAAACAACATTTATGTCCAAAGAACCAAATATATCATAAAGGCATAAAGCAATCACATAAAACAAATTCCTGACATAAAAAAGGATCTTTGTTGAACTTAAGGTGCTATAACACAATTATTTCTGTTGCAAAACAGAAATAATACATTAAATGAAAAGAACACAAAATGTATGTAACTCTGATATTTTGTGTACATAAGTTTTTGTTTAGTGGACTTAAGTATTATAATCTTACTTAATATATTTAAATTCCTTGAAGGTTCACATGGCATGATTCAAAGACAATCCTTAGTTCCATTTAAGTAAAAAATATTTCCTTCCAACAAGAATGCATGCAGCTGGTCACAGAGTTTATAATGCATCAGTGTTGATTGCATAATGTTCTACTGAAGGATTTGATCTATTAAACCCAGATTTCAAAATTTTATTGTACTGTACAGATAATTAGAAAGACCAAATGCTATTACACCAAAGATGATGATATCAAAATTTAATAATTTAGATTGTTCTGTGAAGATCTGTGTAATTTATAGTTTTGTGTAGCTCTTACTCTTACTATTGTTCTCCAACTATTTGAGATTGCTTAATGATATTGCTTTTAAGGAAGGAATGCTTGATTAAAGAATGGTGCAACAAATGAACAGATGTAGTGTATCTTACTGCCTATTGTTAACTTTCTAAATTATTAACAAATCCTACATTTATACTTGCATAAAAAGTTGTAAGGTGTTCTAAATTGTGTACAATTAGGCATGCAGTAATTTATCTGTAAATTCCATAATTACTTTTTTCCTGTTTGGTTAGACACAGATTTTGGTGAAACAAAAAAATATTTAATAGAAGATTTTATCTTGTAAGAGGCTGAAAACAGCTGCTGCTAGCAGGCAGGATGCAGCATATTCAATGTAGTCAGACAGCATTAATTGGATACTTGTTAATTGCCCTGTTCCCAGTTTTGTATAATTTGTTTTTGTTTAAATGTTGGGCACTAAGCTTGCACATAAATAATTGTGTAAAAAATGTTACAAACATTACAAATGCAATGCTTTGCTTATAAAACAATGTTCAGTTGCTTGTTCTATGCATAAATTATGACTCAGAAGTACAGTAATACAGAAGTACAGTATTTGTGTGTTTGGGTAAGTATTCGTGCCTAAATCCTAATAAGTTTCATTGATGGTTTTTGTTGCTATGTTCATACTACCACAGCAAAGCACATCCATATCTGTCTCCCAGTGTCTCCTTTGAACACAAAAGACACAGGAAAGCCCCATGTTGCTTATAACCATTTAAAAATACACTAATTGATATTAAGAGCCATGCCTTTCGCATTTTTTGATAACATGTATTCTGCTTTATTATACACCTGTAAAGAAGGAATGTAAAGTTTAAAAATGACAAAATGCTGTGAAGTATCACATCAATTTACTTTTATACTGTTTAACTGCAGACACATTTGAACATTGATAACATTTCATATTGAATTGGTAATATTTAATATCTACTTACTACATAACTTACAGTATAAATGTATAGTTGTATAGCAACTCTAAAATATTCACCTAAATTTTATAACACTTGTGCGCCAAGTTGCTGCATTGCTTGGCAACTGCAAACAGCCTTGGTAAACTATATTACAGCTAATGAACTGTATTACTTGGAAAAATAATTGTTTATACTGATTGCAATTATTAATGACAGTTTTAACTACTTTTTTAACATTGGTGTACACTAACGCTCTCTGCTTTGTGTATTGCCTAGTAACATCTTTATTGCTTAAATTTGTAGCGAATGTAGATGATTAATATTGAGGTTTGTTTATAAATAAAGCATTCTTCACCAAAGATATAATTATACATAAACAAGTTCACTCAAAATTAATGTGATAGTACTATTCTCCACCATTCCCTGTGTAAGGGAAACAAATGTTATTCCAAACAAGGAATATTAATAATTGATTAGTGTCAATCAATTATTTTGGGAATCTCACATAGAGCATGTAGCAAAGATCAGCAGGTTTAGGGACTCCAGATTATAAGTATGAACCACCACAACATCTTGTGTGATACAAACAAGACTTTATTAACTACACTAAACACATACTACTCTAACATACGCACAACACACATACAGTTTCTAAAAAGGTTAAGACAAAGTAGAAGGTCAGCAGATCAACAGCCTGAATGAACCATCAGTTTCTTAATTTCAGCACTCAGTAAAAGGGCTAATGGTAGTTAAAGCTCCAATTACTAAAACCAAGTGTGATA
>JAZGTK010020289.1:0-11046 GCA_036877625.1 Ambastaia sidthimunki
TATATATATATATATATATGTATATGTATATATATACAGTATATCATTTAAATATATCATTTGTTTCTACTGGACAGTAATGAGAACACAGTAAATGGGGAAGTAATGGAAACATTTAAGTCTACAGTTCTTAGTGCATGTTTGGAGTTTATTGGGTTGGATGGACGTGCATTTATTGAAATGTCTTTGGTTTTCTATGCTAATCTGTAGGTTATGGTCAAAGGTTGGACTTGAAGAACATTTTTATTCAAAGAAGAAAAATGACATGCTCTAACATTTCCCAGCCAAACCGTGCTAATTGTCTGGCTGCATGTTGAATTAAATGTATAGGCCTGTTTTTTTTTTTAAATGATGCATGTGAAGAGAGGAAAACACAGACATAGGAAAAGAGGGAAACATATAGAAGAATTTAACATGTCATTCAAGTGTAACTAAACCCCTTCTGTAAATACATTTTGCAACACATTTGCTTCACCACAGTGTGACTTGAGTAAAGTCTCTATACTTTTTGGTCGCGTTTTTCCAGGCCACATATGTTAAGAATTGGTAATCAAAGTCATGTGGGTATAAGACCATGGAAATAATAAAACCATCTAAGATGGATTTTCAGTACCAGCATCTTAGTTTGAGGCAAGCCAAGCTATACAGCACGTTCTGGCATGATGTTTAAAACCAGGGCAACTACTGTACAGTAGCATAATGTTTCCCATAGGGAGAAGCCCATTGCAATCCCCTGGGGGTGTGTGTGGTTATAATTATAATTATCCTGCGGCCAATAAAATGTAACAACAGCCTAACCTTGTACAATGTCTCACCTTGTGTTGCCACACCCTCCAATAAAAGGCATTAGAATATAAAGAGTTTCAGTTGTGGAATGTGCTTAGCTGTGCCTCCTAAGCAAAATCTCAGAATAACCACTACGAGAACTCTAAATGCTACATCTAGGGGGCTAACTATGCCTTGAACATCCCTTACCTATGATTCATCTCTCACCCCACACACTGAGCTATTGATCCCCACTTTGTCTTTTATTGCACCTCTGTCAGCTTTTGAAGGTTAGGAGTCACCATCAGCTTACAAACTCTTAAAGCTGGCTGGACTTCAAGGAGAATCCTGCGCTAGCCACTAGACTACCCAACAGATTTAAAAAAAAATTATAGAAATCTCTGTAAGATCTCTTTAATATTACAATTCTTTCTCCTGTACAGCAGTAAGATTAAATTAAGATTTCTTTTTTTTTTTTTTAAACACATCCTAATGTGTTGTCACATGCCTCTAATGTGAGTATAAAATGTGTTGTCACATGCCTCTAATGTGAGTATAAAATGTATAGTATTTAAATGTAAAAAATTTAATTGTTCTATGTTGAATTTATCCCATGAAAAATATATGACCATGCAAGACAACATTTCACTTCACTGTCTTTATTGCTTGTCACTGATTAATGTAAATCTGTGCATCTGTAAATCTTTACATTCAACATACAAACATAACATTAGCACTGAGTAATATTTCCTCTACACTCAGTCGTTTAGTTTGAAGTATATATATCTAATACGATGTAGCTGGTTCAAAAGCAACTGCGTAAATATAAAAGTTTGCAAAAAAAAAAATGAAAAAGTAACACTGTTGCTTGTGTATTTTCCAGGAAAGACATTCTGGTAATTGTACAGTATTTTATAAGCATTACTGTGTAAAAGGGGCTATACCTGACACATGCGTTAAAAATCTATTCTTCCAAAATAGCATTGTCATGTAGTAATATGTTTTCAGTCATATTCTTCTTCTTTAACTTCTTGTTAAATTGTCAGTTGTTCACCACACTAAGCTTTTGTATTTTTTTTTTTGTTTTTGTATGACTTTTTTGTTCCTTTTGAAGCTTGACAGACATTTTGACAGACACAATTTTTACTTTGAGTTGCTCATTGAGTAAAAGACTTAAAAAAACACATACACAAGTAAAATTTGTCATAAGGTTTAGTAAGTAATGGAAGAAGAAAAAACATTAAAGAAAAAAACATTAAAAACCATGAAAAACATTAAATCAATGCAATACCAAAGTTTTATATTTGATTTAAGAATTGGATGGCCATTACATTTCGTGTGCTTTCACGTTAAATGTTTAAACACATCAGTTAATGTTGTACTATTTCCCATTTCTGAAAGGCAAGCATCATCCCTAAATTTGGAATTTTTTAATTGACAAGATAAAAGTTGTGTACTCTTTAAAATAACCAACAAACATGTGTC
This sequence comes from Ambastaia sidthimunki, assembly GCA_036877625.1. Classification (NCBI taxonomy): domain Eukaryota; kingdom Metazoa; phylum Chordata; class Actinopteri; order Cypriniformes; family Botiidae; genus Ambastaia; species Ambastaia sidthimunki. The sequence goes on from JAZGTK010020289.1 coordinate 2,251, forward strand.
TGCCTGAAGGAGTGTGCATGGTGGATTGGAGTGGAAGTGACCAGGCGGGGGGGCCTGGTGTCCGAGTCAGGCTGACGCCACACTAAAGCAGACACCTTCTCTGTCTGTTGACTCAGCACTTGGCCTCAGGCACAGAGGGACAGCAAAAACTGCAGGGTCCTGATGTCTGACTCTTTGTCATGCAGTGGGTATTAAAAAGGGAAGAGTGAAAAAACAAACTTGCTTGATAATGACTTTCACAGCATCAGTCAGGCGTTTAGAAGCTAAAGACTACTGCTCTTGACAGGTCACGGCGCTGTCACCAATTACAACACAAAACTAGAATGTCAATAGTCTTGAATAAGATCAAACTTTTAGATTCTTCCTTTCGTAAATTGTAACAAACATACTGACAAACACAGGACTTTTCTCCATAGGTCTGTGGAAACGATGACAGTTAAATTTATGCGATTAGTGGTACTACTAGCTACCTGCCCTCAGGGAGTTTCCCCTCTCCCCTTCACCTAAGTAACATCCTAAACAAACAACTGACAGTTTGACTGTGGGAACCAGGGAGAGAGTCTGGATGTTTGTGCAGTAGATTGATAAGCACATCCATGTGGGTTTTCTGTCATCAAAGTAACCATAAAATGTCAGGCTTAATTTTCTTTCAAAAGAACCTGACCTTCATTATGCATTTGTAAAAGATGATTCAGATTTTATCCAAGTGGTTTCTTTGGTTGTCTGATGTTGGAAAATGGACCTTTGGTGCCTGGGTAGACACCATATTTAAACTGTTGAACATAACAAGGCTGTAAGGGATAAAAGATCAGCCAAGAAATTTTTTATTCTATAAATTTTTATAAAATTTTATTAACTTCTATTCCTCAAAAGCTTGTTTTTGTCATATCAATTGAATTATGGCACCTACCCTGACTTACCTTATCTACCTAGTAGACCAGTCTATGGTTAAAAATGGCTTGTGTTCTATAAAAGAAGGAATACTGGAATCTGGTGTTCTTGTGTCCCCAAATAAGATCAATAAGATCAATCACATTCACCAGAAACACCATGTTGGAAAGAATGATGTGGATCATGCTAGGTCTAAGCTGGTCCTTTGTACTAAACCTGATACCTAAAAATGGGTGTTCTGTTTTTATTTTATTTCTCTAGTGTTTAAATCCAGATACATGTTTTTAAAATGTATGCTTGAAAGTTTTTTTTTCAGTCCCTTTTTTCATGTTGGTATGTAAATAGAAATAAAATTCACAGGTTGAATATGCTTTGTTAATTAAATTGTCCTAAAAGCTTTCAGATACTACATTCATATCTGGATTGTTGTGTCTGCTCTGGTGTATCCATCTACGCATGTTTCTGATGCTTCACCTAGACATTTCAGGTTATGCAAGGTTGTCTTCCAGTACCATCCAGGTTGGCTGGTACTCCTACTGATCAACCCCTTAAACCTGCTTGGAGCAGTAAATGATTAAGAGAAACCAAGACTTTTAATCATATTCCCACCAAATTATACCAGGGTTATGCAAAAGGTATTTGTAATTTTCGATGGCTGCAAATGTTAACCATGCAACTGAGATGTGTAGTGGAGTTGCTTTCTTGCTGGAAGTGCTCAGTCTAGAAGTTCTTAGTCTATACTTGTTATCAGCCTGGCATTGTGGAACAGACCATGTCTACTTATTTATAAAGTTATAAACAAAGCTAAACATAATCTAACCATAACCCATACTCTAACCCTAACAGAAAACTTTGTCATATTTTTCAGGTTTTGCCCCAATATAGGTCAAAATAAGGTCAGAAATTACTGGTATTACTCTACCCAATAAGGAACACTCAAAATGTTTAGATCTGTCTTTTCTTTACAGATGATTATACTGTCTTTCACGCCAGTGGCTTCTTTATTTACTGGTACTCTAGCGATTAAATAGCAACCTACTATGTAATTAGCTTCCATTAACTTTCCATCCAAAGTTCCGAATTTAAGCACACAACTAAAATATCACATAAAACATTTGAGAATAAAGCACCATTTCCATCCACTCAGTCAAAATGAACTAAACTAATTCCTGATAAACTGGCAGCAAATATCACTAAAATTTCAAATTTCTTCAATAGGAGAAGCCACTGTAGGACTTTCTTGAATATAATAAATTACTTGCGCCTCAGAGCACTCAGACAAAGTGCAATATACACAGTTGTGTCACCTTGCTATCAGAAGTGGATGCCTGCTCTTTAGGAATGCAGTCGTGTAAGACAGTACTTGGAGGTTATTATACTTTTGACACACTTTGGCTTAGACATTTCAGAATGACCATTCCAGATGCTTTGCAACAGTTATTGAGGGGAGGGCATGTGACTTCTTGATGTACATTGAGGAATTTATTCAGTAAATGTATTACTTCTTATCGAATGAACAATTTGTCCACCTAATATGAGCACATTCGTTTTTTATGCACATTATTACATTTATGCGCATCTTGGCATTTCCATCCAGCATGTTTTAATGCAATATCATAAAATGAAGGTTGCTTGATGGATGACTGTAGAGAAACTTTTACTTTAGACTTCTTGTCACGGATCGGTCACAGCGCACCTCCTCACCCGAGTATTAATCACACACACCTGTTTCTCATTTAACCATTCATCACCTCCCCTTTATAAACACGCACTTTAGTTTCACTCACTGTCCGGTCTCACAAACACATGAGACCTGTCTGGTCTCACAAACACTCTGAATAGATTGCTATCTGCAAATTGACCTACCTGCTAACTTACCTGTTGTCTCCTGTTCATCCCAGTACTGTTTAGGCTTTCCTCTCTCTATTCCCTGGAGGCTCCTGTTCCGTTTTGCCTGGTTTCTCTCCTGTCCTCCTGTGAAAGAAAACATCTGCCATTAAAAACATCCGCTGACCAGTCACGCCAGTATTCCAAAAACTCATTTTATCACCTGTGTTGTCTGCATCCTGTGCTGTTCATCTCCTTCAATAAACCATTTTCTTATCACTCACCTCTTAGTCCGTGTTCTGTTACCAAAGATGGTGGAGGAACTAATCAAGTCGCTCATCTCTGCTCTTCACCAGGCATATCCACCGCCCACAACCACCACGAATTCACCCTCCGTAATCGCCAGTCCCATGGTCCATCCAGCGCCCTTCTCTGGAGCGGCAGAGGAGTGCAATGGCTTTCTACTGCAGTGCTAACTATTGAGATGTATCCTCCACTCTTTTTTACAGATCATGCTAAAATCTCTTTTGTGATTAATTCTTTAGCTGGACCTGCTCTCCAGTGGGTGGAGACCATCTACCATCAGGCCGGCCCCGTCACCCAAACATTCAGCCAATTTCTAGCTTACTTCAAGGAGGTATTCGGTGTGCCAGCAGGGGATTCCTCCTTGGGTTAGCAATTATATCCTTTAAGACAAGGCAATATGACCATAACTCAATACTCTTTGAAGTTTCATACCCTAGCCGCCGCCAGTGGTTGGAATGAGCAGTCCCTGATCACCATCTACCTCCAGGGGTTGGATCCCAAATTACGCCCGCAGTTTGCTGCATATGATGACTCCTATGGCTTGGAATGGTTTATCCAACTCGCCATCCACTGCGCCAACAGGATGCAGTCATGTTCCACGTATACTACCACAGCCATTGCCACTCCTCCCCAGCGCCACCCAGAATTAGGCAGCCCTCCAGAACCCACCTCAGAACCTATGCAAACCAACACCAACCGCCTGAGCCCCGTGGAGAGACAACGCAGACTCTCCCAAGGTCTCTGTCTGTATTGCGGAGCTGGTGACCATCATATCATGGCATGCCCTCTACGCCCTCCTCGTCCTGTGGTGAGTGCGATCCAACCCACTCTTAAGAAAATGAACCCTCTGTCTAATAGTACTATCCTCAATACACACCATGTCTCTCTTCCAGTCACAGTTCTCCTCGACTCGGGCTCAGCGGGCAATTCATTGCAGGAAGCCTTTGTTGCCAGCTTCTTCCTCTCCCCGTTCCAAACTGCCCCTGGTCACACCTAGGAGTCGACCTTTATAACGGATTTGCCTGCCTCTGACCAAAACACAGTTATCCTGATTGTGTTATCCACAGTTAATCGATCTACCAGTGGTAGATCGATTTTCCAAGTCCCGCAGATTGGTTCCTCTCCCAGGTCTACCAACCTGGCAGGCTCTCCAGACTGCAAAGATACTATTCAACCATGTATTTAGGTATTATGGCATCCCAAAGGACATTGTATCTGATAGAGGGCCCCAGTTTGTCTCCCGGGTTTGGAAGGCCTTCTTCTCACTCCTAGGTGTGACCGTAAACCTATCCTCTGGCTACCACCCCCAAAGTAATGGGCAAATGAAGAGGAAGATTCAGGAAATCAGCCGCTTCCTGTGAACCTTCTGCCATGACCACCAGAACTCTTGGAACCAGTTCCTAGGTTGGGCCGAGTACGCCCAAAACTCCCTCCGACAGCCAGCTACTGGACTCACTCCCTTCCAGTGCATGCTCGGATTCCAACCCCCCCTTTTCCCTTGGTCAGGGGAACCCTCCGACGTACGACGTACCACCATGACGCCGGGCTCGGCCCTCAGGAGCGGGCCGTGGAGGGGGGGTTCTGTCACGGATCGGTCAGGCTCGCCCCCTAATTACTCACAGCGCACCTCCTCACCCGAGTATTGATCACGCACACCTGTTTCTCATTTCATCATTCATCACCTCCCCTTTACAAACACGCACTTTAGTTTCACTCACTGTCCGGTCTCACAAACACGTGCACACGCTGTCACGTAAACGGACTCTGAATAGATTGCTATCTGCAAATTGACTTACCTGCTAACTTACCTGTTGTCTCCTGTTCATCCCAGTCCTGTTTAGGCTTTCCTCTCTCTATTCCCTGGAGGCTCCTGTTCCGTTTCTCCTGGTTTCTCTCCTATCCTCCTGTGAAAGAAAACATCCGCCGTTACACGCTGACCAGTCACGCCAGTATTCCAAGAACTCATTTAATCACCTGTGTTGTCTGCATCCTGTGCTGGTCATCTCCTTCAATAAACCATTTTGTTATTCACCTCTTAGTCCGTGTTCTGTTACACTTCTTCAGTCTAATTGTATTTTATACAATCTAAGTCCTTTAGACTGTAACTGTATAATAATTTTATCCGAAAGACCAACTGTAGGTTGAAAAACATTACCTTGTAAAATGCCTCAGATTCACACTCAATGTATTTCCAAGTGAATGAAAACCAAAATTCTGGCAAAATGGTATTTAAATAATGAATGGTGATATTTAACACGACTCATTTGTGTTGCAGCTTGCCCATCTCCCAAAAGCTTGACCCACCGAGGTCCAAAGGGAACAGCCTTGTAATGGTGAACTGGTGAACCTACAGAGCAGGCCAGACACACAATCATTATGTACTCTCTTCTGCAGGATGTCCTGGAATCATCTGGAGATGTGACCTTCTGCCTGCTGAAAGACAGGAAGTCTGCCAAAACTTTTACCAAATGTTGCATTTCTTATAGAATAAGTACACATGCTGTACACAAGCTAGCATTGTTTTTGGCAAGTACAATAGAGTCTCTATTTATCATGACACAATCGGGGCTATTTCCACAAATTTCACATAATGTTGTCATGAAGTTATTACAGGGGAACTTTCCATGGAGAAACCTGGGGTTAAGTGCCTTGTACAAGGACATAATAGATAAAGCATTTCCCACAGGAAAGAAAAATCACCATGAGATCTCTTTATCATCTCTAGTGTTTCTTCTATACAGCAATGAGATTAGAGATTAGAGTTTGAGTGGGATGTGTGTTTGTGTGTGTGTGAATATGTAGTTTATAAGGACACAATGTGTATAATGACATATAGATAACTTCTGACATATGTATAATGATGTAAACCTGGTTTATGGGGACACTTCCTGTGTCCCTATAAACCAAACTGCTTAAAAACATACTATATGGTAAATTTTAGTTCATGGAAAAATTGCCCAAAGTTTTCTGTGAGGGTTAGGTTTAGGGGTGGGTTTAGGGAATATTTTATACCGTTTATACAGTATAAAAGCCATTACATCAATGGAATGTCCTCATAAACGTGTGTGTGTGTGTTAGGATTAGGGTTGGCTTCTACTCTGCCTATTATTAAAAATGGTCACCCTCGTAAAACCCATTTGTCTCAAAATTGCCAAACCATTGTAACATCAAAACAGGTTTAATCAATTACCTCTCTCTCTCTCTCTCTCTCTCTGTCTGTAGAGGCAGCAATTGGTTGTGAAAGTTAATACTGTGACTGAGATAACAATCACTCCGGCTTTTCCTTGACTGATGGTTAGCAGTGCTCAGGAAGAGAGAGAACATGGCAAAGAAGCAGTGGGAAGATGGTTGGGGGGGGTCCTTTAGCAGAGAACAATAACTCCTAAATTAATGTCTGTGCTCATAAATCAGGGAAAAGGGAGACTAAATTGGCCCTCCGATTGCTAAGATATGGAATGCTCAGTCCAACTACAGAAGAATGGTTTATCAAAGTGCCCAAATGCCTAAACAAAAGGACCTGTCACACATGAAATGGACCATCTGACAGCAGCATGGAATGCTGTGACAGAAATAAAGATAACTCTCTTGCTCTTTTACAATAGATTTAAGAATGAAAAGATCTCAATTATAAAATTAATATGCTACTTAATTCAGCATGTCTTTTTTAAATTGTATTTATTTTTTGCAGTTAAAGTGCAAGTAGTTATGGAGTTACAGGCAGGGATTGAAATTGGATTTTGGGGACACAGGTTCACGACCTTCCGTGACAATGTGAGTGGCTGTTTATCAGAAACAGGTAGCATTTTGTTGCATTTAATTTTATTTCAGTCAGGTCCCTCATTTAATGTAAATCTAAAGATTTAGAAAGACACTAGAGAGTAACAGCACTCGAATGGAGTTTAACATGTTATTGTATGTGTGTGTGTGTGTGTGTGTGTGTGTGTGTGTGTGTGTGTGTGTGTTTTTCTGCATGATGGACTTTCTTATTATTCTCTTATTCTTGTTACGCATGTGTATGTGTGTTTGAATATAGGTGGGAGTCATATTATAACATCATGTTTTTTTACAGAGTAAATTGAAAGTCTCTGGTCTTGACTTCTGCTGACACAAACACACACTCAATGGGAGCAGCCAAACTTCTAGCACATCATTATTCTGTCTGGAGTCTGTGTGTGTGTGCTGTCTGCAGGTATATACCTAACACCATGTATACTTATGTTCACCTTACCGCTCTCTGCCCTTTTCACCTTTGTGTATATGAGACTCAAGGAGTGTGTGTGTGTTTACTTAACCATATATTAGGAACAATTTGTATCAAAAAGTTATCAAAACCTGTCAAATTTGAGCAAAACCTTCTTTTGAGGATGTCCTCATTTTTTAACACTTTAAAAATATAGCAAACAAGTTTTATTTTCAATTGGAAAAAGTTTTCTGTTAGGGTTAGAGTGTGGGTTAGGGTTAAGGCATACTGTTTATAGCTAGCTGTGTATAGAAACAATAGTAGTCTATGGAATATTATGTCTGTGGTTCTATTAACCATTATTGTTTATTGTAATTATACTCCATAAAAAGTTTTGTATTTTTAGATCTTAATTAAAACATAATTTTAGTTTGGACCATTGGCTGATAAACAACATGATGAGTCAACACCCCCAAACCCCAACAGCACACACACTCTAACACACACCTTTGAAAAAAACTTGAAGCTGTAAAAAGAACTTGAAAAAAAAAAAACTTAAAGGTGTAGCTTTAAACAGCAACTCAAACATACACCCCTTGGCAATAATCACAAGTGTAATCTGTGTCTTACTGTTTACCTTTAATTACACACCTGCTACACACCTCCATAATCACTGCACTTCACTCCTACACATGCATAATATCTCTCTGTCTGTGTTTCCTTCATAATGTGTGTGTTCATATGATTACCTGCTGTGGCAATCTTACAATTGCATCGTTCTACTGATGAGACAGCAAAACTTCTCTCTCTCTGTCTCGTGGTCTCTTTCTTGCAAATAAAACAGTGAATAATGATAGTATAGTTTGTGTTGAGAATAAATACACTGATAAAAGCTTGAATCGTCTCTTATAATCCCCCCCCAATCACGCTACATTTATGTCCTGTTTATTGTGATACAATATGCAGACATATGCCGATTAGTTACATGCATTATTTACATAAAAGAGGTGTAATCTATGTTTGATTTACCATCTTATTCACAAAAATTTATAAAATAATAAACATTATTTGTTATGCAGTAAACACATTCTGGTGTTATTGTGCATGATTCATCAGTGCCTGTATTATTAAATAAATAACTAAGCTTTGCCTGTGTAAAATTAAATACAGTAACTTGCCACACCCATAAAACATTTTTTTCTTTTAGCTGACATCACATTGTTCTACTAATGTTACTGAACTGCAGTTAAACAAATATAAATGCAGTGTCTTAAAAGTGTCAGTTTCTGGATTCCCAATTGAAACTCAAAATAGAATTTTAAAATAATTTTCAGTTTTAAACCTCATAATTACAACACAGGATTATTGAAATGTTTCCAACATTTTGACATTCCTTTAACATAACAATTTCAATAATTTATTTCTTTTCACATCTGTAAAGCATTATCCTCATTGATGAAGTAGTGCAGAGAGTTCCAGTCTCACGCTTAAATCTCCATCATGGACAACAAGCCGAACTTGTTTACTTTCATCTAACTCCATGATTGTGTGAACATGTAAATGTGAAAGAAAGAATTTGAAATGAATTGAGG
>JAZGTK010020290.1:0-11046 GCA_036877625.1 Ambastaia sidthimunki
ACACACACACACACTCTGCTTCTGTTCCCTGTCATAATATTCCCCCAGAGAATCAGTCCTAAAGTGTGTACAGGCACGGCAGACATGTAAATGAACAAACATCATCCCGTTTCTCAAAAACAATTTCCACAAATTAAAAATTGAATGTCACCTAAATTGAAAATCAAATGTAAATTGAAAATAACGGATACTTTTCATAGGAAAACTATATTAGTTCTCCCATGACATGAAAACTCATCATTTACTTACCCTCAAGATGTTACAAATGCAAATAACACATTTTAACAGAATGTGTAAGTTGCTCTTTTCGACATAATGCAATTGCATGGCCATGGATGCTGCCAAGCTTTAAAATGGACCAAAAGAACTGTAAACCATGTGATTTATGGACTGCGGTGCCTTTGTTACTTATGCAAAGCTATAGTATGGTTTGTGCACATGTGAAACAGAGACTAACATTTAGCTATTCACTGAAAATCCCTCCATTTCCTTCCACTGTGGCTTACACAATCAATAATCAAAGGTTATTAATTATTGGTATCAAATGTGGTTGGTTATTGTGTGCTTTATTATTGATATGTTATTGATGAATAGTGATGACTCTTAATTCTTGATGTGGCATTTTTGAGATTTAAGAGCTACAATATGGTGAAGACAATTTTTAGCCAATGATTACTTACATTTTGGTTCGTTCCTAACATTCATAGCAACCAGTAATATTATATGGTATCCATTCTAAAGGACACAAGTTTTGTTTTTACTGGTGTTTAGCTTGTTAGCATTAATTGAATTCTGTTGTTTTAGTTTGTAAGTTATTTTTGCTCCTCACTTAAATAGTCCTGCAGTGACATTTTTTAAAAACAAGTTTAAAAAGGAAAACAAAAAAAAATCACAATGACAACAAATTCATTTTTTTTTAGTTTGCCACTGAGAAAACATTTTAACTTCTGTATTTCTAACTGGAGAAGCAGCTGCATTAAGAGACTGACAGAGAACAGCAGCAAGCATGTGAAATTGTCATGGCAACCAGACACATTGCAAGCTGATTTGTCAGCAGCAGTGGCGGCTGGTGCTAAAACATTTTGGGGGGCGCAAACAACTGAGAAAAATAAATAAATAAATAAAACTGTTAAGCCCTGAGTGTCGGTGCGACTGTGATCACTTGACTGCTGCTGAATTTGCAAGTACGGTCGATCTGGTCCAAAATCCATGACCCTTTTTTTCTTCATTTATCTTTGTAAAGATAAAAAAAAAATGTTTTATTCGCTCTAACAACAAAGAGCGCTGCACCCCAAGGACAATATAAAATAAGCCAATTAGAGCTTAGCCTCAAATCACATGCTTTTCAAAAGTTTGTGTATCTACATAGACACTCATTACTCCGGCGCCCCGCAAACGCATATGAAAGTTTAGATTTTTTTTATTTTCAATAAATGATAATATGACTAACTGTAAAATACTATGATTAAATGATTTTATTTCGGTAACATTTGCAATATATATTTAACTTATTGTTTATATGTTAAAGGAGGCTAACTTCGGGGGGCGCCCCCTATTGACCGGCCGCCACTGGTCAGCAGTTTAACAGCAAAGGCAAAGAAATAGCTCTCATTCTACTCAAATTATTCCAGAGACATTTTGGATTAGTCAGTTCAGCAGCAAAAACCATGACATTTATCATGGTTTAGTGTCCCAACAATTCATGACAAAGAATTGTTGGGACACTGGGGTAAACCAGGATGTCTGATCACTGTATCAATGACAAATATAACTTAGACTTGCCTCTTACTAGATTTCAGTCCAAAAGACATTATCCCTGTCAGCAGCTAGGGTTCAGTGTGCTTGTATGTCCTCTATGGAACTTCAGAAATTTGACCTTTTCCAGAACCTAATGTGGACGGTGCAAAAGCTAAGAAGAAATACCATGATAGAGAAGAACGAGAACCGGTGTTTTAAATCACAGAGTCCCTACGCAGTGTTCACTACCCTGCACCATTATTAGACATTCCTTTTCCCATATATCACTGCACACCAGTACAGAGGTGGTACTCAAATAACTGTAGCCAAACCGTCCACTTCCTGCGAAATCTAGGCTGACCCCTAGGCTGCTTGCAGTGCCCTTCAATTTAGAACTTCCAATGAAATCTTTGAAAATATCCGATAAAACCCACTTCGTAAGGCACTATCAGACAATTGGAACATGCCCAAAAAGACAGTTTACTCAGTGAGTGAGATGGGATATCAATACTACTGCTACATGATTATAGTAAGCAGTAGCCGGCAATCACTATTAGGCAGCCACTCAAGTCATCAACACCCCTCTCTCTCTCTCTCCATTTGTTGCTCCATTTTGCCCTCACTAATGCCTCTTCAATTGTATTCTGATCCAACAATACTGTACACAACTGACAGGGGCTCAACTACACAACACATCTAATATCATGTTATTCCCTGGGTGCTGCAGTGATAGCTGCCCACTGTTCCGGGTGTGTGTGTTCACTCCTCACTTGTGATAGGTTAAATGCAGAGGTCACATTTCGGGTATGGGTAACCATAACTGACAAAAACATGTCACTTTCACTTTTTTTATGGGCAGGTTCTAATATAAACCCAGCAATGGGAATATCTGAAGTAAACTTTCATTTTTTTGCTAACTACATGACAAAAGGACAAAAATTATGTTTGGCATTTTAAAGACACATCAGAGACACATGTCTTTCTCACTCTGTTACAGGACTTCAAACTGTATACAAAATCCACCACTCTGTAACACCTGTTTGGACTGTGTGTTTGGTTTCTCCCATGTCATGCCCATATTTGGATTTCCTGTTGTTTAATTGTAATGAGTGTTACCTGTTCGTAATTTGTCCTTGTAATTTGTTTGCTTTATAAGTTGGTTCCTGTGTAGTGTGTCTTTGTCTGGTATTATCGTTACGTTGGGTGTTTGTATGTCCTGCCTGTTCCTGCCTTGTTGACCTGTATCGGTTGTGGATTATATCTATTAAACACGTTTGATTGGATTCTAAGTTGTTTCGCTTTTGCCTTTGAGATCGCCCCGTGACAGAATACCAGACATAAGCGGCGCTTAAATCCCGCTTTTATTTTTGTTGGTTTTGCTTTGTCCTGTGTCAGTTTTGGTGCACGTTGTTATGGATAACCCGTTCTTCCTCATCCTCCTGCTGGAGCATGGGGAGCACTCTCAAGTGCGTGAGCTGGCAGAAGAGCTCGCCGTAGATGACTGTGATGAGGGAGGCTCCCCCCACTGCACAACCCCTGAGGGTGAGCCTACACTGGGTCTCATAGACTTGTATTCTGGTACCACGGTGTTGAATCAAGACTTCCCACCACCCTCCCTCTCTCTCTTGCCTGAATCTGTCTGCCATGCTGAATCAGCCACACCGCCGCTGTCAGCTGACAGTCCCTCTGCTCACCCTCAGCCCACCATCTGTGCGTTGGCTGAGCTGCAGGTCTGCCAGCTACCAATGGCACCGTGGCTGGAGGATACCTCATCTTGGACTCTTGTTTTTGAATCCTGGACTCGCCTCAGCCCTTTGACCCTGCAGCTTCACCAAGCAACCAAGCTCCCTCGTCTACACCCTGGCCCGTCAGACCACTAGCTCCACCAGGCTTTCTCGTCCCTATAGCTCCGCCTTGGTCTATTGTCGACCATCCATTGCCTCTGGATTACACTTCTCCGGCTATGCCTTGTCCCTCCATCCCACCGGCTCCACCTCAGTCCTCTGTTGCACCAGCCCCATCGCGTCCCTCTGGATCCCTGCCTTCGCCTCGGTCACCGGTTACATCTGCTCCGCCATGGCCCTCTGGGTCCCCAGTGTCACCTGGGATTATAGACTCTCCGTCTCTGCCTCGGGCTCCACGTCCACCTGCTCTGCCTCCGTAGATCAGCCCCCTGAAGCCGTCAGCCCTTCCTCCATGGCTCCTCCCTCCGATGGCTCCACCGCAGACCACCATCATGGCTGTGGCCTGGGTCTCGCCTAGCTTCTCCTGTTCCAGATCCCTCCTGTTTTTCCCTTAATTCCTTCCTCCGTCACCCCTCCTGGACTGTCTGTTTGTCCCCCTCCCAGGAGTCCGACCTCCGCCTAAACCTCCAAGGACTGTCTGTTTCTTTTTGTTTTTCTATGGTGCGAGGTCGTGCCTTCTGGAAGGGGGGAGTACTGTAACACCCCTGTTTGGACTGTCACCTGTTCGTAATTAGTCCTTGTAATTTGTTTGCTTTATAAGTTGGTTCCTGTGTAGTTTATCTTTGTCTGGTAATATCGTTACGTTGGGTGTTCGTATGTCTTGCCTGTTCCTGCCGGTTCATGACTTGTTGACCTGTATCGGTTGTGGATTATATAACGTTTGATTGGATTCTACGTTGTTTCGTTTTTGCCTTTGAGATCGCCCCGTGACACACTCATTAATAAACTACATTATTGTTATTATGCACCCCTACTACATATTTAGGGATGCATAATATATCAGTTAGGGACATGCCAATATTCTGGAAAATATTTGGTCATTTTAAGATTTTCTGATAACCGTATTGGCATGATTTTGAAAAAGAGCAAACAAGGTTTTTTGTTCTAATTTAACTGAAAGTCTTATTCAGTTAAGATCAAAATGAAACCAAGTCACAGAAAACATTTTCATGAATAATCCACAATAACAAGCAAATTTTGTGTGGCCAACCCTTAGTTGTGCTTAAAGTCCATTAAAGGATTTTAATATTGTCGCAGTCGGGCGGAATCATCGTAACTCCATTTTTGGGCTTTGTTTTTTTTTCATAAATCGATAATATTGGTCAGTCCCTATGTGGCTGTGTAAATTTTAGAAATGATTAATCAATGAAAAGTGTTAAAAAATAGCTTGGGACTGTCTAAGAAGTTTCGTAACTTCTTAGACAGAGCCTCGCAGCATTACTTCTCATTCATTCTCAAGATTAAAAGTCGCAACAATTAAGAAATCCTCGGTGAGCAACACGTTATCTAAAGTAAATGTCCTCAAAACACTGGTTATTCATGATTCAAGTATGTGTATCAGTTACATGCCACACAGTTTTAAAAAAACGTTTTTAACTGTCTTAAACGTTTAAAATAGAGTTTAGGAAGATGTAACCACAATCATTAGCTCTGATTAGCTCTTAAAGCCTTGTTTCTTGTCAAAAGGCTCAACGCAACCGCAGACTTTGATAAACGCGGAGTCTGTGTCCGTGCCATTCTTATCAATGAGAGCGTAAACTCGTAATCTCCCTTTTTCCGAATATTAAATCTGGTATTTCCAATTAAACATACATTTGGGGAAATGTTGTGTTAATGTTGGTACACAACAGTATATGATAGCAATATAATGTAGAATACCAACTTTAACGATACAATGTTTAAAAACTCAAAAAAATATGCAATTTTTTTAATTTCCTTAAAAATTATGAAGATACAAGGATTCCGCCCGACAGCAACGATGTGTTTGACAATGTCATAAATCACCCTTACTGACAAGTTACGTTAAAGTCATGATAAATTACTGGACTTATTAATGAAGATATACTCAGGCTGCATCTGAAATCACATACTATGACAGTATGTACTGAATTGTATGTACTAACTCTTGTAATACCATCCAAGTTTCTCTCTCCTACTGTTTTACTGATTTTCGCCTGCTATATAGTATGGAAGTAGTATTTCAGACGCAGGTCAGCAAAGGTCTTAAGCCTGCCCTTATTTGTCCCAATAGTATCACTGGTATACTATATAGTATACTATCACTGGTATACCTAGTGCCCTGGATGCATGAAGCCTCTTCACTGTGTCCAGACTGTCATGACTCTCAGCCTGTACAGGTGACTGGTGTGTGTTCACACTCTCCACTGCCACAGTGTTTATCCTCGATCTGTGTATAAAAGCTGTGAGTCATTGCAGTTGGTTCATCCTGCAGGGAACAGCATGTCTGGACATTTTATTTTTCCTTTTACACTTATTCGGTTTGGACCAATAGAATACATGTGTGATTTGGAATGCACTGTTATGTTGTGCCTAAAATAAACATATTGTGCATGTTGGTATATTGCTGGGTTTGCTTGTTTTGTGTAGATGTACTTTAATGTTCATGGTTTATAAAGTGGGCACTGCATTAAAAATAATGAAATTGTTTATAATATAACACTATTTTATTAGCAGTAACTGGGGTAATTGTATGGTACACCTGATCATGTTGAGCACACATAAGAGGGTGATCCGCTTCCATGCAGAAAAAATATTATTTTCTAAAAATATGTCTATAAATATGTCTTGAGTCCTTATCTCATGGAGTGCACATTATTTTTCAATATGTAAAAATTGCTAAGTACCTTTAAAATGGTTAAATTGTGCAGATACAATTATGCTGCATATACATTTATACTATTTGTAGGCTGACTGAGAAAATGTGAATTTTTGGTTGGGAGCCCTACCAACCTTTGGCTCAACCTACTGACTAATGTCATCTTCTGGCTTAACCTACTGGCTTGGGGCGGGACTGTTTGTTAGATGGTGAAGGGGCAAAAGATGCGGTAAGAATGCTTGAGAAAGAATTTTTGCTAAATAATTTTGGCAATTCCGTTTGACACTGCTAGTGGTGCAGAAATTATGCACTTTACCTTTTAAGTTTACTGACTATTTTAAACTGCACTAATTATGCAGTGGAATTTTGCGTAAAGTTTAAAAACAGCAGCAAACCAGTTTTGTGAGTACAGTCATTTCCCCATTAAAACCCTTTTCTTAGAAATTCAAAGAAAGAGCAAAAAGGATGTTGAGAGCAATGAAGCAGAGATAAACAGGTAATAGAAAGGGGGGTGGGGTAAGGGTTAAAAAAAGTAAGAGAGTGCATGACACAGCGAGACTCACAATAAAACAATAAAACTTCACAAGAGAAGTCTTTTTCAGAGTCTCTGTGCTTCTCTCAACTGCTAAGACATCAAACCTTCTCAAGTAGCAGATACTTGCGTTCCTTATGAGCCCTCACTCTGGGCTAAAAATACTTCTTTGCAGGCAGCCGGGAGGTGGGGGGGATGTGTGGCGTCACAGCAGGGTGCAGTCCGGGGTTGTTGTGCGGGTAATTTAGGGTACCGTACCGAGAGCATAGCTCACAAAGTGAGAGCACCTCCCATCTGTTTTTCTGTAAGCAGATACTCTTGAGCTACATACTATGCTACAACTACGGCACGGGCAAGCGTTCACATAAACAAGCAAATGTAAATGTAAGAAAAAGACAGGCTATACCCTTTAACATTTGATTTAAAGTCCCCACTACACAGAAGAGCAGCTATATGATTTGTACTTGAGTTGTAGTAGGATTGTATATCTTTGACCATCGGTTTATAGCATAATAAAAGCACCATGTTTTTAATTTTTAATGCACTTACAAGAGTCAAGAATGTGTCCATCTAAAACCATTATAAAAATAATAATTTATATTTTTCATTGTGAAATTATTTAAGGAAGTTATTAAACTATTTAAACCAATTTCCAACAAAATATATCATTAGTTTAATAGAAAAAAAAAAAGAGAGACATTTTATTAAATTACTTCATGATAGTTTAATGTGTTCTCTTTATTTACACTTAGATTAATTAAAAATTATGTCCAGACTGGAGAATTTAATGACACTAATACTAATAATCACTAATAATAAAGGAATTTTAAAAAATTCAAAATCTCCAGATTAGGGAGAGAAATTATTAAAATTGATGAATGACGAAAATCGTAATGGCCCTAAAATAGCCTTCATTGTCCTTATGCATGATGTAAAAACGTATTTTTCTTTTTTGGGGACATAAAACTGATTCACATAAACAAGATGATGAATTAACCTGCTTCATTTTCACTCTATAAACATCACAATTGTATTTGAGTGTCTAAATAGCTTTACCCAGACTCTCCCAAACAACTCATACAACAAATGTGTTTGCTTCTGAATTGAAAAACAATCTGAACGTCCAATTAGATTTCAAAGGTGCTGTAAAAAGGCTGTTATACATATACCTGTGACTGAATGTAACATTAATGCATCACATAAATGACAATTTATGCTTCTGCTAATGGGTCCTTCACCCCCTTCCCATCACCCACATAAAGATCATTTTTTTAAATACTTCTTAAAATATATATATAATAGGTGCTTGTACTAATACATATTCATATGCAATAAATGCTTCTTGTCTTGTGAAAACAAACATCTTTCATTTTTTAAACTGAAAACGTTTGGAAATGAGAAATATCTTGTTTATTTCCGGAGGTACTCAACCATTTCTAGACTACAATTATTATTGCATTATTGTTTATACTGTTTATACCGGCCATTATTGTTTATGTTCATTATTAAAACTGATATTTTTTTAGGAGTAATAAAACCTAATAATAATACCTTGGGAATAATAATATCTATAAGTATTACCTACTAAAATATTACCTAAGCCAGTTTCATGTGCAGCCGTAAGTAAGCCATTAACAGGTTGACTTCTTAAAAAAACTAAAATCTCTGTAACCCTGTGGTACTTTCAAACACTGCTCTGATTGACTTATAGTTGATCAACTTATGGTTCAATCAATAGTGCGAGTTACAGTACAGTACAGTACTCTTTTAAGTAAGGAGCATCCCTAAAACCCTCATGTATGGACCTATGGATTCAGGATTTGCTGTCGCTAGTTTAAAAGATGATTCCAGGCCTCTGTTACTAATTTGTCCTGTTAGAACTAACAATGACAGCTTGGGCAGCTAAGAAGGTAGTGAAGTAACAGTGAGGCAGGACGTGTGTGTGTGTGTGTGTGTGTATGGATATCTAAATGTCTGCACTTTGTCTATTTGTGTAACTAAAAATATAACTGAAAATATTGATTCCTGGCACGAGACAATCACAAAACTGTGAAATACTAATTTTCCCTTGCTTTGTAACACCCTTCAACAGTTAAATAATTATTTGAAACACCAATTTTACTGACAAATGACAGAAAATCACCCACTACCCATAACGCATTGCAGTCAACTTAATTTGATCATATTTAACTCCAAAGCGCGATCGACTGGGGAAAGTGTAACAGGCATGAACAGCTTGGCTCAAGAGGTGGGGGAAGAGAACAGTGAAGGAACACAATCGATAGTGAGGAAGAAGCGCACTGGAGAACAGCTGAGACTCCCAGTATGAATTTCCTCGCTGCCAGAATCCCTCCTCCAGGCAAAACACAGAGAACTCCATTCCCTCTGGCTAGTGCTAATTCATTCACACGCTGGTGGTGGCACCATCAGCTACACTTCCTCTGTTCTCATTAGTATTTCTGTAAATTTATTTGCATGAGTTTTGGCATGAGAGATTAGATAACGTTCCTGTGCAAAAGCACCGTTACATTGTTAGTGTTGTGGGTTTATTCAAATCCTGTATAAGCAATATCTCTGTCTTACAGTAGCAAACACTAATGACATGATGATGGTTTAAAAATCAATGACTCTGCTTCTTCTAACATGTTACAATGTAGTCAATGATGAAACGGCAAAATAAATTACCCTACATGATCCCTCTAATGGGTTTCTGACATCATCCAATTAAATAAGGAAAGATGCCAATTCCCAACCGTTGTTTAGCACAGAAAACAAATGGATCCAAGCCAGTGACTGGGGAGGGGGGTCCATCACCAAGTTAAAGGAACAGTTTACCCAAAAATGAAGATTCTGTAATTATTTACTTATCCATTTATGTCGTTCCAAATCTGTAGGCTGTTTGTGTGGAACACAAAAGGAAAATGTTTAAGAACCTTCAAACAGCTCTTTAACATATGATAACAATGATGATGATACAATGATGTCTGTCAAGCTCCGAAAACCAACATATGGAACACTTTAATACTCTTAAGATGGTTTTTGTATTTCTGGATCTTGACAGCCATGGTCTCTATAACCTGCCTCAAATCGCATTTCGAGGCCATGTTAATAGGACGAACATGAGCAGGAAGTTTCATTGATGAAACCTGGAAAATGGGTCATTGTTGAGCATATGAAAGCATCACTGCCACATGGCTGGTCTCCTATTGGAGAACAACACTTCTTTTCATCAGTTTAAACTGCCTGTGGTAAACATGCCCTGAGATCTTACAAGCTGTTTGAGGATCACAGCTCAGAGCTCACTGCCCCATCACAAATTCAGTGTGAGTGTGCAAATGTGGACACGTTAGCATGATAGCTTATCCTGGAAAAATCAAAAGTAGATTGGAAAGCATTTATCTGGGCCAATTCAAATGGACACCAATGTGCAGATGTCTAGGAAAGCCTAACATGTCAGTTATCTCCAGCCTGATGCTTTTATCTTTTCACAACCCATCCTTCCCTCAATCACACTGTAACTCCTCCCCTGCTCTCTCAGGTAAAGAAAGCAGCCCAAAAAACCATGTCGGTTTCTGTGATGTGGACATTTGTTTCATTAACTCAGTCATGGGTTTCTTTAGGATCTGAATGATGCAAATACATTTTGGCCAACAAACACAAACCCCCACCCCCCCAACAAAAGACCCCTAAATGGCTTAAACAAGGACTTTTTTTCTGTTAATGCATTTCAATTTCAAAGGGCTCATCCTTCCTTATGGTAAATAGCTAGAAACCTTTAGTAACATCACAGCCACGTAAGACAGAGACGGGAGGTACTTGGGGGGGACAGTCTTATTCTAGAGAGCATTCAATTTGACAAAATGACAGTATTCCGTATGTAAATGGTTACTCTAAATGAAAATAATCTTGTACAATTGGCTAAATAACAGAAATGTTATTCCTTGTATCAGTTTCAAAATCTACCAACAATCTTGCCAATGTAATGTAGACAAAAATTAATAATAGAAAATTACACTTCTAATTGTGAATTCTGAGTAAATATTGTATAAAAATGTTTCTTTTTAATTACTTACTACAGCCTCTTCGTCTATATCTCATTGCTATCATCAAGTTGCAAATATACTGGTATTATATATACTGGTATTATAATGGTATTATGTCATTTATAATGTCATGGTATTATGTAACACTCTGCT
>JAZGTK010020291.1:0-11045 GCA_036877625.1 Ambastaia sidthimunki
TATTGTATCGACGCCCCGGCACCATCTCTTTTACAAGAACCGTAAATATTACCTTCAATTCTCTGCGTGATACAATTGGTTGTGAGGTATACGTTTGTCAGAAGTATCGTTCCTCAGCTAGCTGGAAAGTTAGCATGTTTGTAGAAAAGTGCTATTTTCAGTGTGTTGAAAGGTCATGCAAACGCTGAATCTATGAAGAAAGCTTAATGCGTTTCCTGATGGAGATAGTGACGGGGCTTTTTCACAGTAATTCACAGACACTGAACAGAGGATAACAGGCCATTTTAAAACAACTTTACTGTTCTGTTACTGCAGCGACTGCTGTTGCAGTTTGAAGTATGATGGGATTTTTATTTTTGTAGAAGGACATTCAAGTCAACACAATATGCCTGCAGCATTGTTACATTATTTGCGTACCAGAAAGATTCTGAAGGGAAGACAGGCTATGCAAGTATTCTGCTTAAAGATTTCTGCTTCAACTCTTACATTCTGTGTGTTTATTTTACCCAAATTTGTCATTTTAACGGGAACCCTAACCCCGTGATGCACAGAAGGGCATGAGTCGTCTGGAAAACACCAGTTGTAAAATTCTCTTTGTGGATGTTGATCCTAGGATGGACCGACCTGTCTTAACTTGTTGTTGTACTAAACATATATGCTTTCAGTAAGATCCTTTTAAAATTATTTATTTATTCTTGGGCATCTTAAAAAAGCTTAGTTATGTCTATATAATCAGCATTAAATAAATACCCTGGGTATGTTGGATTTATAACCATAGTGTTAAATGTTACACTTACGAGTAATTTCTATACATCGTGAGTATTTGACACGCAACACTTTGGTCAGTATTGATTGAACGCTATCAGAGATGGACCCGTATATTCACCCGGAAAGTGTCCATCACTCATGGTGTCAAATCTGCCAACATTATTTTGCAGTGTAATTATGCTGACACGTAAAGTGCTACCATGAGCGCTGTATATAAGCCGTCCGAAAACGTAAATATAAGCGGAGAAAAAAGATTAATTCAATTAATTCATTCAATTGATTCTGTCAGAATAAGCATACACGGGCCCGGGTATATATGTATATAACCGTAAGCATGTCTAATGTTTATTAATACGCAATTAGGTTTCATTGGGCTTCATTAGGTTAAAAAGCATGCACGTTTTAAAAGGGTAAAATTGAAAACTGAGTACCAATTATTTGCCTGTTACTTCCGTAATTGTATTTACTTGTTTTATTTATTATTTGTTTTCTGTTATTTTTTTGCCCTTCTGGCAGGAATGAGCCAACATACAAACTAACCCACTCAATAAATTGCGTACTTTGAAAACTTAATTAAATTATGTGATAATAATAACTTTAGGATAACGTTTTCATGTACTGTCCCTACATACAGGCCATCAGGAAATTTACACATTTATTAGCTGTATGGACATAAACTCGTATGGCAATAAGGATAATCTAGTTAGTTAAATTAGAATTGTTCCGCGGAGCCAGTAAATCTAAAATTAATTCCTTCTGCCTTTTAGTTCCTCCTTGTTTTACGCTGTAGGTGTATATAAAAATGGAAAGATGGAAAACATGGACTGCAATAGCCTCCGCAAACCTCAAGCGTCAACCATGATCTTGACCCTGGAACAAGGTAATATTCATTATTCAGAACATAGATATGAAAATAACTTAACAAATCAGTAACAAGCTGGCAATTCAATAGAGCTGTGAGTTGACTTGAAGCAAAGCGTCAATATGCTAATAGCTTGAAATCGGTAATATTTTAATGATCAATTATACATTTTCCACAAAACATTGTCAAGACAATTACTCCAGAATAAAATAATGCTATATTATCCCATTGTATAACTTTATATAGTTTCTAGAGTTTTTAGAGTTCGTTTGATTGACTGTTTCTAAGTGAAATAATTTAGCTGTTGTTGTGCCGAGCTCAATATAGCTTTAAATAGACAACGCTTCAGATCAGTACTGACAGCCATTTATATTAACCTAAATCGGGACACTTGAAACTGTGATGAGTTTGTCTTATTCCGTCGACATTGTCGACTCCACGACTGCATTAACGAAAATTGAAATCGTAATGTTTTGACTCGAGGAATATCAAAGGAATAAACAATCACGTTTTCTGATTTAAAGACAGTTCGGGATTAGAATGAGTGTGAAAATGTAAAAAAAAAAAATGTTTACAGCAGTGTAGCGGGGAATATACAGTTGAAGAATGCCACATATCTTGAAGCAGCATATCCAAAAAATGTAATTCCTGCGTAATATTTTTATTTATTGATAAAGTATCAAAATTATATAAAAATATCTAGAAACATGAAGCTTTTGTGTCATTTAAGCATGCATTTGTGACTAACGATATATATAAATAATGCTAAAACTTTCCGAACCGAAATATGTAATACTTTGAAAAATATAGATCCAAATAACGTAACTCGAGTGTCTATAATATTCACACAGAGTATCAGGAGTGTGCGCTTTAGCTTTTGCTGGCGTATTGCTTAAAATGTTAATTTTCTACCCATTCATTTTAAAAGGTCCAAACTGAAAAATTTATTTGAGCTGTATTTCTATTAAAATGTTAAGAATTTCTGGATTATATGAATAATTTTGTATTAGGTTATCATTCAGCGAAACTTAATATTTAATAGTTTATAATTTGCTGGTTTATTGACAAATATAATATTAAACTTTTATATGGACTAATTGATGCAAACAAGGATGTACTTAAAATAAAAACTAATCTGCGGTTCTTGTTAAAAAGGCGTTTATTTTTTTGAAAGCACTGCACAGTGAAATATTCAGATGTTTGTAAGGTCTTATGTGTTTTTCATTTTGCGTACAATGGCAAAGCCACGAGATTACGGAAAACTTTTCAAGCTGTAGCTTGACTCAGAAATAGGGAGTTTTCTAAATTCGAATGAAAGCCTACAAAAGAAATTTCAGATGTACGTCTGCGAGGAACTCCCAAAACAGACTCTGGCAGAAGCGTCCCATAATTCAGCCAGCTCGTAGTTTTCAGCGTTAGATAAGACCTGAGAGTCTTCCTGACTGCTCGTGTGGGGAGCTCGAAATCAGACAGATTTAAGAGACTGCTTTAGGAGTACACAGCACATTCATTTTACTTTTCTTTTGCGGTGTTGTTGATGGTGCTTCGGTGGCCGACATCCTCCCCATTGACCCCCCGTCCCCTTCTGCCTTTTCCGTCTCATGAAAAATGATTCCTGCGCACTGATTGAATTTTATTCCTTCCTGACCTGGCCCGTTCTGTGAGGGCGCCATCAATCTTGGGCTTAACACGACGTTTGTTTATTACTAGGGAAAGGCTCTAATGACTTTTATGAGCATGATTACAACTTTTCTAGAGTAGAGAATGGCCTGTAGAAGGCAAACATTCATTGTAAGGAGTTGTACATAAGCTGTACAAATATTTTGTAACCTGGTCCGGCATCTTTCATACATGAAAGCTTTCTGATATTAAAACCATATTAAATCTGTACTAATAAAAATTAATAAATAATAAAAATTAAGAAAATGTATCATTGCCATTCTTATTGTTATTATTATTATTATCGTTGTTGTTACAGTTGTCTCTCAATGTGTACATTACTAAATATTACAGAAATCTTGGAAATTAAATAAATTCGGTTTAACACGGCAAGGCACATGGAAATTCCAAAGAATTCTGCATGGCAACCATTATAGCGTTAACGACAAACTTACCACACGCCAGCCCAAGTAAAAGAGGCAAATCATAAACATTTTCTTAATGCTGACTAGTTAAGTTGGCTCATTAATTAACCGTATTAAAAAGGTTCACCGTTCACGTATTGAAAATATGTGAGGCACAGAGGCAATAAAAACACGTGTTTAATTGCCCTTAAGGTCTTTGGGCCAAGAACTGGCATGCAGACTTATTCATTACAAAATAAATAAATAAGAATAATAAAAAACTAATAAAAATAATAATAAGAACGAGAACAATAAAAAAGTAAACTTTGACAAATCTTCTTAGCATCGGCTGATTTGATAAGTTAATATTCTAAATGTTCAATTTGAAACGATTAAAACGATGAAAAATAAATTATTAAGAAAAATAATTTACTTACTTAAAAATAGAACAAAAACAAATAATTATTGGCTGTTCTTAAATAACGCTTTTGGATACATGTGATTAACACCAAAAAACAAACAGTACGGAATATCACGAATTTTACACATATGTTATTACGTTTCTTCATTGAATAATCGATCCATTGGCAAGATTTCCGCTAATATAATATCCACCTTTTTTAACAAAGTTGAGGAATGAGCAAGTTAATGCACGTGGAGACTGAGAACAAGCTCTAAATTACAATGACCAAAACAACAGGGTCGTACGCAGAGTTTTAGAAACACTGAGGTCCATTAACTGAGCTTGCTAGGGGGTTTGAATGCAAGCCCCCACAGAAAAAAAAATGATTTCCCCGATCTACATAAATGCGTTTTAAATACTTTTGAAACTATCCCTCACTTTTTAGGCGCAGACCAACAAAGTATATAAAAAAGTAAAAATAAATAATGGAAAAAGAAAGGGACGAATCAATACCAAGAATTAAAGAACTAGAATTTATTGTATAATAATGCATTTTTTATTTGTAATAACAATTTGTAAATAATATTTTACCTTGATAGGCTTTTTGAACACACTTGACTAGCAAATGTTTAGGGACGAAAGCTCTCACTTTGAGTGAGAATTGCATGAATTGCAAAAATCACAAATTATTTTTATTTCAAAACGGCGTTTTGTAGTTTGTATCGGTAAATATTATTGTCAGTGGTTTAACGATGAGAATACTGAAATATGAGAAATGTGCTACTTACATTGCGCTCTTTTACAGTTAAACCTGAAGCAGCCAGCGCCGTGCAGAAATTCACGCTCTGCAGCTGTGAACAGTAACTCCCCCAGCCCACCTTCTTTCATTTGATTGGCCTGTAACTCCCGCTGTTAGACCACTAACCAGATCAGACATCACTTATCTAGGCCAATATATTTAACTAAAATATAGGCAGTCATTTCAAAACGTTTATTTTAATGTAATTATTTTAATTTAAAAAAAAAAAAACGAGGTCCAGATCTCAATACTGGGTACAGCCTTGCGAAGGCCTCAGGTATAGTGCACATCTGACTAATGAAGTTAAGCGTGCGTGTGTCTGTGTGTGTGTGTGTGTGCGCGCGTGTGTGTGTGTGCGTGTGTGTGTGCGTGTGTGACGATTTTACGACACCTTACACACAGAAATTACGATAAATTGCTAATACTAAACTGTAAAAACGGGAACGGTGCATTTGTATCATTAAGAAGGATTTCTTTCTGATACCTAATGTAGCTACTCTGGCTGATTCATATTAAATAATATTTTGGGAAACAAAACAGATTAACGTACATTTTTAGGCTACCTGATAAAACATGTTTACAGTTATTACTATTATTTATAGGGAAAGGAACATTGCCATTTATCTGACGCCTAATATCTTTTACACTGCACAGATCTGTTGCAAAATATTATTGCACATCAAAAAGATTGTATGTCCTGATAAATGTAACAAATACCTAGACATAATCAGCATAAATGTCAACACAGCCACTATACCCAGACTGATCATTTTGAGCGGTCCACCGTTTCCTATGTCGTTGTTTTCTGTGTGCGTGTGTTTTGACGATTTTATGTAAATCAATGCATTTGATCTAAGTTGCCGTTTGTAAGTGTAGAGAAGAACTTTAAGATGATTAAAGGAAACATTACGTGTAATTAATAGCAAATAAGTTTATATGGCACCACAATACTGACGAATAATTGAATACGCGCTTATCTGGATCATATATTCAGGTAATTTGCACAATCTTTAAACTATTTAACTCTAAACAAATTGGTATAGCAATTAGTTCTGTTTCTGGGAGTGATTTAAGAAACAGTCGTATAGCTCAAATAGCATGGCAATTTATTTAACGAACATTGCAGATCCATCAGAAAACTTTTTTAACAAAAGGAGATAAGAATATGTCGTTATACATGTTCCGTTCCTTGTTATAATGGAACATTTTTTGACAATTAATGCAGTTAAATTTAGAAACACTTTTTGGTGTTTGGTCCTTAACATCCGGCTACACTTTAGAAATAAATTACTATATGCAATTTACACATTATAAACGTCAAAAGTCCATAAACGTCAGACGCATTTTAACACAGCACAGCATATAGCTCACAAAAACGAAGACTTACGTGTTATTTGAAGTAACACTGTCCTTAACAAACCAACATCAAGTGTGTTTGACTCGTGTTTGAATTCGTTTTTTTTTTCAGTCCAATTATTTGGTCAAAACTTGCTGCAGTCATACACAAAGGCCCCTGATGTGCGATATATGGGCTGACTCGGGGGAAAGGACATTTGACAGCTGTTATTCCCGTTCACCGGCGAATTATTCAACCCGATTCTTTGGGATTCGAACATTTCACGAACCGAATGAAAATTCTGCTGTTGCGTGGAATACGTCGCACCTAGGTGACCAATATCTCCGGCCTGGTTTAGGTACCATGAGGCGAGGCGCCCTTGGTGCGGATGGTGACCCTCCTGGGCCGAGTTGAGATTAACGTGGCTCAAAGATGAAGTGGTGGTCGTGAGCGAATAATCGGGCAAAGTTTCATCCACGGTGGTAGTGGTTGTCAAATGGCCTGAACGATCTTCTCCCGCGTACAAGCTCATGGCCTGCATATTGCAATGGTAGGTGGCGTTGGAGGTAGTTGAGACAGAGTTCTGATTACAGGGCGAACTATAAACGGACGTCTGGTTTGGCGAATAGTTTAAAGACAACGTGGGTGTTATACCTGTCCGAGAGGATGCCACGAGAGATGCGGTGAGCTCGCCGGAGCTCTGAGGCGAACCTCGGAGGGATGTCATAATGTTATCAACTCTAAAGCCCTGCGCAGTAGCTTGGCCGGGATGGTGATGTTGCTGTTCCCCGGCACTGTCCAGGCTAATAGAGCGGGCGGACGGGATACTGTGTGGGCTGCCGCTCGACATGCTGCTGTCGTCGGGGCTTTCGATCTTGGGAACAGTGGTGAGAGTGGGCGAAACGGCCTGTGGTGGCGTGGATGTGCCGTTCTCAGTTTTAATGTCCTGAATGCGCACAGGCTGCGAGCCTTGCATAGACTGCTCCTGGTCCTGCTGCTGAGTTGGCTGCTGGAGAGACGGCGCTTCTTTAATCGGTCGGTCCTCCTTATCTTTTAACGCGTCCTTCTTTTTGAAACGCCGTCGTCGCCTCAAAAAGCTACCGTTCTCAAACATATTATACGAGTCCGGGTCGAGGGTCCAGTAGCTACCCTTGCCAGGTTTTTTGTCATCGCGGGCCACTTTGACAAAGCACTCATTCAGGGAGAGGTTGTGTCGAATACTATTCTGCCAGCCCTGCTTGTTATCCCTGTAAAAGGGAAAACGCTCCATTATGAACTGATAAATACCGTTAAGGGTCACTTTCTTGTCCGGTGAGTTTTGGATGGCCATGGTGATGAGCGCAATGTAACTGTAGGGGGGTTTTACCATATCCTTGGGCTGAGGCTGCGGCGTATACGGTCCATAAGCCCTCGCCATGCTGGCAGGATATTGGTCATGTGCAGCGTGAGAGTACATACCCATGGGGGCTGGAATCCCGGTGTATCCCCCTCCAGCGGCGCGGTAATAACTTTGGTCGCTGCTGATGTACGGCACGACTCCCAGAGAGTTGGGACTGGAGACGGAATAGCGCGCCTGCATGACTTCTCTGGGGAAGAAAGCTCGTCAACAGGTCTGAAGCAATCCTCCAATCCACTTGAAATGCGACTCGTATGATATTGTAAAACCACCCAAATGTCCACGTTCTCTTGTTATATTTACAAAATAGGACTATTGTACCGGGTGTTGATTAGACTACTTGCGTACTTGTCACTTGTTTCTGTCAGAGCGCGCATTGGAAAACTTCTGAGCTCTATAGGCATCGGTCACTACATAATACTTTTGCCCACTTCAATTCTTTTCCCTTATGCTGCCGGTAAGACTCCTCCCAATAACATCGAAGCTAGCCAATAAGAGGTCGGGCTGGCTACACACAATGCTGAAAAAACTAAAGTGTTGGGACGTCCCAACCCACCCTAGCCAAACACAGATTTCCAGCGGTACACACTTTGCAAACTAACCGGTGCGAATACATACCAAACAGAAAACTTTAGTTAAAACAAGTGGGTATACTTTAATAAAAAAGTAAAGATTTAAATGACATTTATATATTAATCATAAATAATTCAGAAAAATGCATAAATAATGCAAATAATCTAAACGTATATAAATAATAAAACACATTAAAAGTACATTTTTACAACGAACATAAATTTCGTTTAAAAATACTTAGCTAATTAATTAATACATAAATCTGACATCCGTTTTAAAACAAATTTCGTAAGATAATGTTTATGATCAAGCAATTGTGAAAACAAGTGAAACGATCAATTGTAACTACTCGAATGACGTATTGCTTCATGAAGCCATTAAAAAGGCGAACATTTGTCTTCAAATAATCAGTATGGGAATTGGTGTAAATAATCACCCATTACCCGGTTGTTGGCTTTTGCTGTTTAATCCCAATGCTAGTTCTTTATTAACACTGGCTGTTAGTTAACGGCCTCAATAAACATTCAGGGCAGATAGCTCATTGCAAAGAAATTATTTAAGAAACTGGAGAAAGAGTCGAGGTGCAAAAGTTTGCCTCAAGTGCTAGTCATATTAAAAGCCATGAGAAACAAACAGACAAAACACCTAACATGTGTCATCATTGGTCAAACGGGTGAGAATAATGTCACCCTTCATCTTAGCGCCTCTTCGCTGTTTCATGGCAGGTCAATAAAATGGCTTGAGTTACTTCCATAGTAATGCGTAGTGCCCAAAACTCTGTATTTATTTATTTAGCATTCAGTTTTAACAGATACAACTCTTTTGTGCGGTTATTATTAATACGTTATGGTCATTCTATTGAATTTGAAATGAATCACTAAATATGCCTACACGCCACTTATGTACTACATTAGGAATAAACAGATATTGACAAAAACAGCATGATTTTCTAGGTTAATAAATAGTAAAATGTGCGCTTATTTGATGAATTGTAACGTAAATAGACACATTTTCACATGCAAACTGCCGTCAGTTTTGAATTGTGTAACCTCAAACACAGATTTCCTACAAACTGCTTACTCAATGAATGACCACCGGGCCTGGAAATGTTCAGGCTGAAACACTGAAACTCGCTTCTGTGAATGTATAAACTGATGTACAACTTCTCCAATCCGCCATAGTATGTAATAGGGCCAGGCATCCTATAGGAAAGAAACACGGGGGAGGGACACATTGCATTGTGAATGATAATTGTGAGGCGAAATTGCGGTCACAATATCTTCCTAATCCCTCACGGGTCGTTCTGATTAAGTGACCGGGACCTTCTTGATACTTCACTGGTTTCTTTTTACAGGGACCCGGGCATGAACTTTTTCTCGTGCTCCAGGCTATTTGTACAATTCAACTCGCGCCTCTTATTTAACCCCAAACTTCTGGCCACCTTGAGCGAATTAAACAAGTTATCCAGTAACTGTATATAACCGGTTATTGCAAAAAAAATACTCTGATACTTTCTTACTATTTTATCTACCGACAAATGCGTTGCATTATATTATTATTATTGCTGTTGTTGTTATCATCATCATTGATAATAATAACAATACATAATTATTGGCTATCATTAACTTTTAATATATTTTGCGTTGATGATGTTTTGTTGTGTTGGGTTTTTTAACATGGGTCACAAATACATAAAGAATTTTTAAAAATCCAGTCAATATCACTATTTGTTTTAAAATTGATAAACATTAACCAGTGCTGAAATAATAACGCATTATAATAATAAAAACAAGAATATTTCCAGAGATATTACACTACCGTACACGCATAGGTTTGGATGTAACTAAAAATCCCCTTTTGCAAAGGTTTGTTCACAAACCTGTCTAATATAATTTCTGTTACGATTGAACAATAGGAAAGTGTTTATCTCTGAGGGAGTGGAAACGACAGAATTTCAAAAAACAAATATAATGTTGTCATAGTTTCATAGTTTATAAAGCTTTGAACAACCAATAACACAACATTGTGAGGAACAAACTGGTTTGAAAAGAAGAAGATTGGAACGGCGCAAGAATCGATTGGCTGTTGGCGAGCCTTCACGTTTTTTCCGACATTAAGGATACAACGCTGTCTCATGTGCTTCTAGCGCCCTCTGGTGACCACCAAAGGCAAAACAAGTCACGTTTATTTATCTCTACAGTTACAGTACACACACACACACACACATATATATATATTTATAATAAAAACAGATATAAATATATATTTGAGTTCTAAGATAGCTTGTTTTAAGTAGTTGTTCATCTGTAATGTCATTTAAGAAATGGCAGTTAAGGGTAGAGGTCAAGCTGAGAATTGGAAGACCCAGAAACGTTTCAGAGTGACTTTAAACAAACAATAATAATGTTTTTCATTGTTTCTGTTGTATGCTTCTCTTATAGGTATTTTACATATGCTGTGCTCTGTGTGTTCATCACTGATATGTGTACAAATTAGTGGCCAATGCAAATCATAGCATCAACTTTTTTAAGCACAGAATTGAAGTAACATTTGATTTATTCTTGCTATGCAGTATGAAGTAATACCTCTGTAAGAATTGCTATTGCATGGCTGGCTGGATACTCACCACTTTCAGTTCCTGATTATATGAGTCCTGCTGACACGCTGTGAAAGTTACACGCTGTGAAAGTTACACGCTGCTGAAAGTTACACGCTGCTGAAAGTCACACGCTGCTGAAAGTCACACGCTGTGAAAGTTACACGCTGTGAAAGTTACACGCTGTGAAAGTTACACGCTGTGAAAGTTACACGCTGCTGAAAGTTACACGCTGTGAAAGTTACACGC
>JAZGTK010020293.1:0-11044 GCA_036877625.1 Ambastaia sidthimunki
TCCTAAATGAAATAGATGCTTTTTTTCTATTGTCTGGAACTCCCTGCTTAGCTTGTCCATCACACATTTACATTCCGTCTTACTCACTCGTCCTGCAAAAGACTGACAGAAAAACCGATTCCAAAAAAGCCAGTAGAGGTGATATCACTCCTTTGTTTACTGAACAGTGAGGTAGCTGTATGACTGTCTAAGGTCCTCCGTGGCGGCTCGCATGAGCACCCATCCTCTGAGGATCCTGGGATGGGTAGTGGACCTGTCCTGGGGGCCTCATGGCCATGGGAGGGGGCATTGGTGGGGCCATGGGATCCATGGCATGGAACATGGGAGGACCAAAACCTAAATAGATCAGAGAAGATACGATAAGTTTTTGAGGGTTTCTGAGGGGTCAATAATAATAATAAGAAAAGGAAAGAGGAAGACAAAGATGAAGCTCACCAGGTGGTGGGGGCATGGCAACCCCAGGTGGAGGAGGAAGTCCCAAGTTCATGACAGCAGGAGAGCTGGTGGGGCCCAGGTTAAAGTAGTTAGCCGGAGCATCCTCATCAGACATGGGGGGCAGAGGCAGAGCTGTCAACAAGATACAACAATCACATTATACCTGCTGCTTATGTTACACAATATTTAGTGCCTTAAAAACAGTAAGCAGCTCTGACATAATCTAGTCCACATAAACACCGCTTTACATAACTGTGAGTCTGTGTGTGACAGAGCCGAGAACGTCTGCCACTTACCTCCAGGGAGACCGGGAACCGGCTCCAGCATGATTCCACTCTCCGTCACCCCGTCCTTCTCTTTCCCTCGGGCCGCCTGCGACCTGAACCACACACAGCAACATTCAGCACAGCCAACTCACAGAGCGACACCAAAGAACTGCAGATTTCTTCTGCCCGATCATTCACCAACCTGCCCCATTTAACATTAAGGCGTCGTCCATTGATGATGAGTTTGTTGAAGGATTTCTCTGCTGCCGTCTCTGCGGCCTGTCGTGTGGCGAACTGGATGAAAGCACACTGCTGCCTTTGAACAATGGTGATGGTACGAATCTCCCCAAACTGGTAGAAGTGATTCCTTTGGTTTAAAGAAGGAGCATTAAGAATCTTTACATTTAAGTCACTTAACTCAATTCAGTCCTATTGTTTTGAAATCTATGGCTTCAAGTTTAGACAAGTTTATGACACAATGTTTTTTTGTATGTAGAAAATCTGTTTGCGTCTTTTTGAGGCTTTGAAACGACGGTGCAATTAAAGCATTTGTACATTTCTGTACCTGTACAACAAACTGTAAGAGTCAAACTTGCTTGAAATCATGTCTCTGACTAAACAATGGAAGAATATTTTTTTATTTTGGAATAAATTTCAATTCAAAGATTGTGGAATATTTTAATTTCTTCAAAATTGAGATATTTTTACACCTATGGTAACCTCAGATTTAAAGTTTTTTCATACACATTAATAATAATTTTAATCAAAAATCCTAATAAAAAGGAAAGTCTATGGCTAGATTCTGAATCAACTGCCCATGTATAGATTTTAGTGAAATGCTCTACAGCGCACTCACCTGAGCTCAGAGTCTGTGACGTCTTCTCCAAGCCCCCCGATATACAACGTGGTGATGGACTTGTCATCAGGGGGGTCCAGTCTGGGCATGGTGGTGGCCCGCTTCAGGAGTTTATCAGCCACAGGGTCATTGATGCCATAGTATCGGTCCTTAATGTTCTGGTCTGCCAGAGGGTCATCGGGATCAGTGGGCTTCTCATGCCTGTGATATTACAGCAATAACTTTTACCTGCAAAGCTTACTCACCAATGTCATCAAAATGCACAACTGATCATGCATAATTCAACATTCAGCACTTTATAAACATGTATGAGGTTTATCACGCAAGCAATATGACACAAGAAATAAAATGCATTTTTGGCACAAGCTCAGGGAAATACAGTGGCCCAAAAATGTATTTGGACACTTAAGCCATGCTAGAAAAGTATAAATGTCTACATATTAAACTAACAATTAAATTGTCATTTATTTTAAAGAAATACAACACAAACACACCTTTTGCAAACATTTAACAAAAATAAGTTCGGTTGCAAAGTATCTAGTATCTAGTGTAGTATCTAATACACATTTTAATCCAAAATTAATACAATAAATAATAAATCTGGACACTTTTGGTTGTCAAACATGTTATTTATGTCAATTAATGTGATCAATTTCTTCTGAAATTACTCTGCTAGGACACCAGTGTAAACTTACACCAGTGTAAACTTGAGGGCAAGTGACATTATACAGCCACTAAATCACCCTGCGACTTGTTAGTTATAAGGAATTCAAAAAAATGTTACTTGGTTTGATAATTTGTTAACCAATGCAATGAAATTCTGCCATGCTAAACAGAATAAGGATTTTGGAGGTGCTGCTCACCTGTATGGACACTCCTCTCCTCTCTTACACTCTCCCTTCACCCAGAAGGAGCAGATGTGTGGTCTGTTCCTCTTGTAGTACGGTGAGGTGCGAGCCAGTTTAAGCAGCATATCACTGTGGCCCGGAACCTTTCCAAGCTGTCCCACGGGTCTCGTGCCATCAGAGTTTGCTATCTGCAGATCAACATATTACAACACAGTGAAATTAAGTTTATGTGAGCCACAGACATCATCACTATCTTTCAACACTGTCTAGCATTTATATTAACTTTGGTAACTGTGTGTAAGGCTGGCACATGGATGTATGTTTGATATACAGAGACAGGCTACCTCTCTCTCCATATTCTGAGTGTAATACTCCTTATTGACGTCCGATCTCGGTATTTCATCTTTGACGGAAAGCCCCGTGTCTCGAACCTGAATAGGCAAACCTGTAAAACAACACAAATGATTTGAGAAACACATCTTATGTGGACTGAGGTGAGGAAAATGGAATAAGATTATTGTAATACACATAAGACTGTCATCATATGCATAACCATTAACATTTTATTTACAGGTACTTAATGTATTCCCACAAAGTTTACTAGCTGAAATGCTCATAAAAGCATTACCGAATTCCAGATCCAGAAGGCAAGTCTGACACACATTCTTCATTTTACTGCAGGTCTGACACACTTCTGTCTTCTTAAAGCGCATCCGGACCCCGGGACACCAACGGAACACAGTGAAGGGACGGGCACAAATCTGCAAAAAAAGTCAGAGATTAAATTCTGTCACAAAAAATGGGGTGTCTGTTTTTTAAAGGTTTGTTTATTTGACTTGTGCAGTACCTTACACTCTTTGCCAAATTTCTCTTTGGTCTGTTTGAAGAGAAATTTTTACAGTAGTTAAATTACATGATTAATTGAA
Source organism: Ambastaia sidthimunki (assembly GCA_036877625.1). Lineage (NCBI taxonomy): Eukaryota > Metazoa > Chordata > Actinopteri > Cypriniformes > Botiidae > Ambastaia > Ambastaia sidthimunki. Next base: position 3,332 of record JAZGTK010020293.1, read on the forward strand.
AAAAAAAATGTTTAAATACACAAATATAACTGCATTATTGAATCCATCTGTGGTTAATGTTAATTGTGCTTACCATGCGTATATAAGGGTTTTCACCCAAACATGTTTGACAAAGGATAGGAAAGTCCTGTTTAAATAAAGTGACAGGAGGACAGATATAAGCATCTGACAATTCATCACAGTTCCAAACAAATGACAGTGATTGACAAACATTAACATCATATCTCACATTTATACATTCAGCAGACGCTTTTATCCAGAGCGACTTACAAACCAAATGTTCATTGACCAAACAAGCATAAACGGGTAGAATAAGACAACTAGTAATGTTTTGTATTTGATTCCTCTTCTGTGTAGTCTAGTGGAGAACTTTATATAAAATATGTACAATTTGATACAATACATGTTTATGTAATATATATTTTGCTTTGAAATGTAAATGCTCATTAACTAATTTTTTAGTATTATTTGTCTGTTGGTTAATAGGGGTTGTCCAATCTATTCTGTGCGCACATATTAAAGCAAAGTAAATATAAACATGTGGATTACTGATTACCATTAAATGATTTACGTGAAATTCTACCAAGGCTTTTCATTAGCTAGAAGCTAAGGTGCTAAGGTGTGTGATAGAACCCCAAAAAACAAAACATGTGCAATTTTGAGAGTTTACACAAATAACACACAAACTCGCCGGCTATGATAAGTAGCTCTTAAACCTCACTGAATCTTAATACTCACTGCATCTTCCCAGTTTTGCCTGTTATAAGTGTTGGAACCCAAAGACGTCGCCATCTCCAACCAGCTAGCTCGAATGGAACCTGTGAGCACAAACGCTTGATTCTGTACACGTGAGCCAGCAGCACAGCGCCACCTGCTGTTGTGGAGTAATTCATTTTTGGCGTAGTGATGGTCTGCTACAAAAAGGTTTGCACTTTTCTCTCTAATACAGACTGTCAAATGTTTTATTCCTTTTTTGTATCTGAGATGGAATGCTATGGGAATGTTTTGTATCTGAGGACAATGATAATGTGCCTGGATCTCAGTTTTTGTGAGCATGGTCAGCTGTGGAATTAAAAATGACATATTTGTGATAAGAGGGATAAATGACTAGCAGAGACTTTTGTGTTTTTCTGCATTTATAGATTTGGCAGATGCTTTTATCCAATGCAACTTACATTCAGATTATACATTTTGTCAGTACACGTGCTCCATGGGAATCAAACCCACGACCTTTGCAGTGCTAACACAGTGCAAGTTAAAGTGTCATTTTTTATAACTTATATAACTTATTTAAAAGTAAATTTGTAGTAAACATTAGCATACAACAAATTGAGTAAATACAAAATGACAATCTGAAAAGCCAGACAGTTCTCTGGCCCATTAGTTTCAAAGAGCATTGAGGGACGTGAAGGACGGATTTATAAACATTGCTGCTTATAAATAAAAAGTGACTGAGATTGTGTAGACAGGCTCTCCACTAACAGTGATGAATGCATGATGACAACGTCTGTCAGGCTTATACTTTTGATTTTAAAGGCATTTCAGTGTATCTAGGAATGAGGACATGCTTGTGACTTGTGTTATATCATGGTTATATATAGGTATGGATAAACATTTTCAAACTCACATGTTTTTAAATAACATGCAGGAAATGACCCAACACATCTTTGTTTTGTGTTTTGTTTGAATTGTGATTCCAAAAACAACATTATTTTATACATTTCATTTACTGTAGGTCACTTTAATTTACTCAAAATCAAAGCTAGCCTATTTAATTACCTAAACAGTTTATCTTTTTTTAGTAAATCACACCAAAATTAAATCTCATTCAAAAGAACAGGCACAACAACAGCAAAAAAATACACACACCGAAATGGACAAAACCCATCATTTGTCATCAAAACTTAATAGCCCCCTAAAAGAAACAAAACTGAATGCAAATATGACCCACTGATTATGTAAGTGTTTTATTTACGGAACAGTGAATCATACAATCCCCTAAAATTGTTAAACAATTTTATTTCCCCCGGCTGTATACGTATTAAGGTACAATGCAACTCTGTGCACCAATGATCCTTCAATGCGGATAACACGAATTAATGCTGACATTACCCATCAAACAGTATAAAATAATGCCAGTCCAGTGATTTCGCTCTACATTGCTGCCCGTTAGCGGTACGTCTATGCATTGCAGTCTTTTTTTTTAAAAGCCTGTGGCAAAGAGAGTCCAGTGTATGAGAGAGGGACAGTCAGGCTCGAGTTGTGCTGCTCGAGTTCTGCTGCCTTCATTCGAGTACAGACACACTATTCACTCCGCTGTTGGATCGGGACGCCACGAATCTTTTCCCACCATTGACTTACATTGCCAGTCTCCAAACCTCCCGTGCTTTATTCGTATATATGGATTGAAGACTGTCTGGAACTGATATTAACTTGGTGAGTGGATCTTTCTTTGAATCCAGGAGCAGCTAACCTGCTAACAGCAGCAGTGGAGGCAGCTGGGAAGCAAATTTAAGATGCATGTTATATACCTTTCGTAAAATAACGTAAATAGATCTACAGCTTGTCTTGGTTGGCATACGCCCTAGAGGTAGCCGAAAGCGATTAAATATGTCTATAGTGTTAGATGGAATGAATAGCAGGCTAGGGTATATGTAACTGTCTCTAGCATAACATCAGCCCAAAGGCTTTTATTTAAAATATATACACGATCTCCGCTCTAGACAACATTTGTGGATATCGTGTGTGTTTGGCTTTGATCATAGTAGACGCGACTGAGTGATTTTCAAAAATGCTGTCTAGGTAGGCAGCGCACTGTGGTTTGAAACACAGCTTAAAGTCTTTGGATCATGAACCTCTTTTACACTGTTTAGCTTAGCTTAGCCGGTCTGCTACTGCTGCCCGGAGCTGTTTTGTGTTAACATAAACATCCACATTGTCTAATTTACCAGAAGCCTTAATAAACATAAAAGTGATGCCAAAATTGGAGTTTAATGAGGTAGTTTTATACCTCCATCCCAGTACAACTTTACTAGCATGACATATTAGCCGTCGTGCTGATTAAAACCCACTGACTAGCTGTTAGCAGGCTAATAAATCCAGAGAAAAGCAAGAAGTTTAGACTTTAAGTTTTCTCCTTGTTTTATATTTGCATTATTTGGCTGTGAGGATTGTTTGGTTTAGTTAACGCTTTAGTTAAGCTCCTCTTGAGAATTGCTGTGGAGTTGTTATAAATACTCTGTGTTTGTGAACGTATCTGTGTATTTATTTACACTGATATCTTTTAGGGGTTTTATTTATTTATGTATGTATTTATTTATAAGTGAATTCGCATGGAAAATATTTAAAAAACACTTTGAAATCCTCCGAAAGCAAACACAGTGTGCCACCGTTATTGACCCAGATCTGAAGGTTAGGTTGTTGTTCTGTGTAAATCAGAGTGAAACAGTAATAGTTAATGTTTCGTTATTATGGGATGTTCATGGTATTAACAGAGATGCACAATTGCTTAATTTCCAACAGAAAACAGTGCAACCTGTCATTAGCAACATACGGAAGCTTATTTAGAAACATCATTGCATTACAGGTAGACAGTCTGCTGAGATTTAACTGCTGTTGGTAGAAATCTGCTGAAATTAGAGGACAGTGTGGTCTGTAGATAATATTATGTCAGATTATTTTGCTTTACGCTTGAGTTGGGATGATTTGTTTCTCAGATCTCTGATGTACTAAAATAAATGTGCTGATTTTGAAGTCATTTGTTGGAATTAGAATCATGCCTTCATTTAATCCTTTAATGTAATAGGGAGCTTGTAACTGCAGTACAGTGCTGATGAAGTAACTGGAGTCTTAAGGTTTCTTGTTGAGATTTAGATAGATTAACCTTCCTGTCTTAAGTTTAGCTGCTCTGGTCTGACTAAGTTACACGCCCACCAGGCTGAGATTGATTTTGTTTTCTCAAGTTGATTCGAGACCATTAATCAAGTATTTTAGCACATTGTGTGCATACAATTGAATTCTTTGGCATACAGTTCAAAAAAGGACGAGACTTCTTTCAGTCAGAGCAGTGCTTGTCTCTAGAAAATATTGGCTTAAGGCACCACAAAGCAGCGGTTTGGTGGAAAATCAGTTCAGTGGTTGTCGAATATCTCTTAGCGCACAGCAAAACATGTTCGGGCAGCGTAAGGCGTTCAGAGCGGCTTGTCTCGGGGATTAGGGCGAGAGGCTCTTGTTTTGCTGTTTGAAAAGCTGCATCTGGGTGGAAAGGTTAGAGGATTCAATGATGAGAAATGGAAGGCTTTTGAGCCACCTCGATGAATGGCTGGAGACGTGAATGCCTGCGCTCAGGGCCTGGTATTTATCTCCAGTTTGAATGTGAATGAGGGAGTCAAATGGAAAGCGGGGGCATAAAAATAGGTGGCACACAACCTGTGTGGCTCCATGTGCAGCAAGATAAATATCAAATTGAGTTTTTTTTATTAAAGAAACGAAGGAGATCAAACCAGCAATGCAAAGAAAACCAGGGTATGACCTCAAGTCAATAAATGAAGATTCCAGAGCACTTCTGGCGAGCAGCTTAGCGCTGATAGAGGGTAAACTTTGAATCAGGTAGTTCTGAGGCTTTCACAACATCAGATTCTTGTGCTGGTCAAAGAATACAGCGATTGCCTGTAATTCATCATCATCTTGTACACCTCAGAAGTTGATCTTGGAGTGGTGATGTGCATTAGGGCTGACTGCTGTATGGCTATGTATGCATAAAGACTACATGCAGATACTCTTTCATATAAAGTTGGTAGGTGAGATTCCAGATCATGATTTCAGGAACCACTGAGCCACTTGGCAAGCATTTTGATTAAGCATACATGGCTTTACTTATATTTCAGTGAGCCTTGTTTATTGGCTTCTGTAAGTTTGTAAATTTTTACAAGTAGCGACACCACTTCCAGCATTCCGCGTCGGTTACCGTTACATGCAAGTGGGAATATTCGGACCCTTTTTCCCACAGGTTAACACCCCTTTTAGTAACTGATTGAACCAGGCCAAGACTGCAGTCTGTAGAGCGTTTAATGCTGTTGAGCTCTTGCTGTGCAGGGCTGTGGGTTCACCTCTCATGACTGGATGGAGTCAGGGGGTGGTCTGCCAGGAGCAATCAGACAAATTAAGCAGGGCATCGGGGATCCAAGTGCGCTTAGTGCTCGATTTTACTTCAGCAGTGCATCAATAACTTAGGTTCCTGTCTCTTACTTTAAACAGCACTGTTTGTGATTCGTGAAACTTTATGAAAATTGCGTTTATGTTTGAGAATTTTCTATAGTAAATTTATATTGGATTACTAGTGATTGGGCTCCACCATTTTCGTTTTCCAAAATTGGACTGAGAAAAACAATCCCATCTCCATTGACATGTTGGACTTTTTGCTGAAGATCAAGATGCTCACTTGTGTACTTGCAAATTATGTGTACTTAGAAATTACAATTATGCCATCGTTTAGCCTGCTTGTTGTTTCAGACCTGAATGGCTTTTTTGTTCCACAAGACAGAGAAGTTGGGCAGATTTTTCAAGTCTTTCTCAATTTAATAAAGCCGACAGTGACTGGTGATGTAAACACTTCAAAGAGAACAAAAGAGGCACCATAGAATTGGAACACATAACTTGTCTTATATTCTATGTCCTGTTGAATGTTACATTTGTGGACAGATGAAAAAAATGGCACCTTTTGGTCTTTAATGCTTTATTTGTATGTAACAGAGCAGTTTGCATTTTGGCTACAGTAAATGACATAAATGCCAGTTTTAGTTGAGATACTTTTAGAAGTTTCAAATGGTTTTTAATAGAGATGTACCAATATACTGGTCTTCAACATTTATTGGCCAGTTTTCGATAAATTAAAAACCATCAGTATGTTGATTATAACATAAAAAATGCAGATATAACAAACCAATAGTTTTTACATAACTGTGTAAAGGCACTGAGCTGTAAAATGTATGTTAATGTCTATATAATGTCTGCATAATCCAGTGTTTAACTCTGGGTAAAATAATTAAATAGCCGCCAAATTTAATCTGTACAAAATATAGTTTGTCAGACATATTTGTGATCAACCCTCACGTGAGCCTTGCAAACTATCTGTATTGGAACCAGCTATTGCATCCCTAGTTTTTAAAAAAGCCCCTTTTTAAGCATTTGTGTTGATGTGAATGTTTTTGGGCGTTTGTTCTAGTGGGTGTAGTTTCTGGTTTCACAGTCTTTGAAGCTTGTAATTTGATATTCCTTTTATTCTCTGTACATGTCACATAGTGCTTAAGACATGAGATTTCTGGTCAGAGCACCAAATTAATACCCAAGACGTAACTGGGGCATTAATTTTATAAGACCACTTTCAGTGAAGAGATGTCATATTCCAAGTGTTGAAATGTGAAGTTCATTGCATAATAGCAGTGTACTGAAACCATCAACCGTCCCCAATCTATTCCATGTGAATTCACCTCATGTCATCCCCTCCGGCTGTGGACCTCTGGATGAGGTCAATTGTGTGTTGTGCCAGAATGTCTGTTTAATGAAGATAAGAAATGAAAACCTCAAAAAGAATATTAGGCTTAATATCCAACTTGCTTACATTGTGCACGGCTTTCATTTACTCAAAGGGCTTAGACACAGTGTACTGCTTATAGTGCCTTATGACTCCTTTAGGAGTGTTTTGTGTCTAAAACACAGATCATGTTGTTTTGTTCACGGTATATTAACAAATCCTGTCACTTGAAAAGGCTTAGATTTGCTTGACATCAGCAGTAACGTTTGAACTAACACTTCAGTAAGCTCACACCGGTTCACTAGAGCTACTTTTAAAGTTGAACCTGCAAAATGTGTCTTAGTTTTTAGAAAGATGTCTTATATGCAGAGGAGGGCGATTGTAGAGTGGCTGAATTAATAAGTAAACTGCTAATGTTTTGACAAGCTAGGAAGGCTGGAATCAGACTTGGTTTGGGCTTTATTGTGAATTAGCTGTAATTGTTATAATCTGTTGTAATGTGATTAGCTTTGAACACGTAGCAATAGCATGATTTCTGAGCTCTCTAAATCTGTTTATATCTGGGTGTACCACAGGTAATGTTTTATTCTTTTATTCTTGTTTCACAGCCTTCATTTTGTTTTAACAGGCTCGTCTTGGATGTTCTTGGCTTCACTCATTCAGGAAACGTCTGTTTTTTTGTTTAACACGTGAGTCTTTGCTTCTCCGTGTCTGATTAATGCTTGCGCTTCTCATTGTTGATTAGTTGACATGAAATGCAGACACAAGTTAATTGCTCATCAGTAATAAATGCGTTGCTGTATGAAGAGCGATTCTATGCCAAGTGTTAGCTGGAGACAGATAATGAAGTGGCCCTTTAAATGACATTTTGTAGTTTTGAGGTGGAGTGTTGACCTTAGATAACGCTGCTTTCCACGCTTGTGAACTGGGAGTGCACATTGGGCCATTGACCAATAGTTGGTCAAGTTTGTGCTGAGGCCAGAATTACATAGAGGAGAGTAATGGCCATGATGATATGATCTTTTGAACTGCCTGTGTAGCTTCATCTGCTGTGACCCACACAGGCCTTGTTATCAGCTTTTATGGGGATGTTTTGTTCACATTACTTGTTATCAGGACTATTGTGAAATTGCGTGACTCAAAAACACTCAAACACTTAAAATAAAGGGTGGATCATCATT
>JAZGTK010020294.1:0-11044 GCA_036877625.1 Ambastaia sidthimunki
ATTTATTTTGTTGACTGTTGGAAGCATACCTATGAATGAAATACGTTTAAATGTGCTGCCTATGTAGGCATCCAGCTAGGGTTTGGAACAGAGCCAGAGGCAAAAAAGTAAACAAACACATGAAACATACTCAGGCCTTACCTTACCAAAGACAAACATGACACAACAGGAAGTACTAATAAAAACAATACTTTACTGTTTTAACTGTTGCAAAAACATTCAAAGTTAGCAAATTACCTCTCGGCATCAAAATTCTGCAGATATCAAACATTATTGCTATTTAATATGTTATTAAGCAACACAATTATTTCACTTCAACTTTCAGGAAGTTCAAGCATTTATGATGGCAAATCTAGTGATGATCCTGTGAGAACTGATGGGTGAGAGTCAATACACACAGCAGAGCAGGGAGCAATGACTGGGATGTTGCCACGGTGACGAGGTGCAGGCTGTCTCCGTGGCGATGCATGCACTGTGTGAGATGCGTTGGTGATGGTGGGCAGGTGAAGGAGCTGACCTCCTGGCATGCAGAACTTGTGTTCGTGGGAGTGTGTCGAGTGCTTGACTGGGTGCGTAAGTGTGTGTTTGTGAGTAACTGGAGTTTGGGATGTTTTACCTTCCTGCTGGGGTGGTGTATGTAACTCATGGCCTGGGGGGAACTGCTGTGTGTGGACCTCTCCTCCTCTGAGATCTGAGTTTGGGAGACATGCACTCACCCTCCTCTTCCATCTCCTCTGCTTCCTCTTCGCGGCCACGGGGGTCCAGCGGGGTGGGCTTTCCTGCAGCAGGAGGCTGCTGGGAGTCGGGGGACTGTGTGACCAGACGGGAACGCTGCAGGGCGGTCGTGTAGTCTGGGGGTTTCCTGCCAGTGTGGCCAGAACCTTCCGTGACGTCTGAGATGGTCAGTGCAGTGTAGCCCGGCGGTGTGGGCGGGGGGTCCCGGTAACGACCGTCCTTCCGTGCTGGGTGGGGGAGGAGACAGACACCAATGCTACCATTGATGCTTCTCACACAAATGGGCGGACAACATGCAGACATGCACTAGTTCATGCACACTACACATGCGGTTGTTATACAAAGAAAGTGAGTCGTGTGACATATTAGAAAACTCCCATTACAACAGCAAAAGTATAATCATAACTATCAGTCAAACACTGTCATTTTAATAAACAAAACCGTGCACTGTAGAGTAAACGTATAATTTACTTTTTTACACCTTGTATTTGATAAGCTGTATTCTTGATGTTTTTTAAAATATAAATTTGGAAGCTCTTTAACGTTAAACATTAAAGCAAAAATAATGATTGTAGCTTTCAATACAGTATATCACTAGGGTAGGAATACTATAAACTAGTCTGTATGCGCTATTTTGTGCGGCAACTTACTGATCACAGTTTTGGTGTTGCCCGCGGTGATGGGTGAGGGCCGGCGACTGTGCTGTCTGGACTCTTCAGAACCAGTGGAGGTGATGCTGCTGGTCTCTGGGTCTGTGGTCACATCTCTCCCTCCTCGTCGCTTAATTGTGCCCGTGTCGCCCTCGGATTCCTCGCCCCAACATGCCACCGAGGACGAAGAGGAGCAGGCCGACGCCCAGCTGCCTCTACTTCCCCAGAGCCCCGCCCCCTCTGCTAGTGCCTCCCAACTACGTCCCTGCTGCATGTTCTGAATGTTGTCATGGGAACCACTGGAACAGGAAGTCCAGCTGCCACGACCAGAATCGGCAGCATCGAGTGAAACCCGGTCGCCCTGGTCCTGGGTGAGCTCCTCTGAGCTGGGGGAAGACAGAACTGTGGCACCAGCATACAGACCCCGGCAGTCCTGCATGGATGAGTAGGACCTGAAAGACATGGAGGAAGAAACAAGGAGATACTGGAGAAATTGTGACAATATTTTGTAACAGGCACAGGCAAAATTCAGAGTTCAAATTTTAATTTAACTAAGCATTTAAACATCTTATGGGATCTAAAGTTTAGGCTTTGATGGTTGACAGAATAACATTTATTGAAGTTAAATTTATTTATTTAAATGTATTTATTTTTTAACTCAATTTATTTGAATTTAGCTTCCTTAAATTGAAGTTCAAATTGCAATTCTGTATTTTGTTTTCTACCTAAATTCGAATACCGAAATTAAATTTAAAAATTAAACTTTGAAATTTAAAAGGCATTCTTATGTCTGTTTTCCATGATTGTCTAAGTATGAAAATAAAGGTCTCCAGTGGCAAGTAACAATGATGTTTGTGAGTGGTACTTACCCCAAGCTGTACTGGTCGGGGTCAGCAGTCGCCCTGCGCTCCAGGCGGTGGCCGCTGCCATGGACCTCCCCAGCCAATCCTCCATACCGCTGCCTGCGCTCCTCCTGCCCCATGTCCAGAGAGGAGGTGCTGACCAGACTGGAGCGTGATGAGATCTCACTGTGGCCCGAGTCTGACAGATAATCAGCTGCTCGTCCGTATGCTGCTGAATCAGCACATAAAACAACACATTCAATCAAATCTTTCCTTAATGCAGAATCATGAGGAACAGAATCTTGTGAGCTTCCTTTCAGGAAAGCATCTTAGCTAAGATGGAATCTTGAAAGTGTCTGATTTGCAACTATTTATCTACATAGGCTGCAACTCTGTGCGCCACCCAAATAGCACACTGCACAAGACTGCACTGAGAACTGATTCTTATAGTTTGATGTAAGCATGTTGCAAAGCTAATATTATAAAAATCTAATTACACTTAACACACATGAACGCTGGGTCATTTTTATTAGTCAGAACTGTAGCAATACTTAAATACTAAAAAAGGGGATTGTTCATAATCTATTACAACAATTGTTTATAACAGAAATTGTTTAACACATTGGATTAACAAACGGAATAAGCAAACAGGTTTGTAACAACACCCCCCACCCCACAAACACATTCTAAGGGTTTCATCCACAGCAACAAACTTTGTCTCCTCTATCTACAACAGAAGGAAATATACAATCTATACCTTATGAGAGAGCTCACTCAAATCTCAAAATACACACATAATGAGATTTTCTGCATACTTCTAAATGTGTATAAAATTGAAGACTTTATTTACATAATCACACAAATAAATAATATTTACTACTTCCTAGTCAGTTGCAGATGGTATCGGGGGAAGGACTTTCTCACCCTAGAAAACATCTGATTGGACAAACATCTGTGCTGTGCAGGATGAGTCATCACACTTTTTGGTTTGTTTGAAATCTTTAAAGTAGCATCTCGGTAGGCAGCTCAAGGTTTTAATCCATTATAATATTGTGTGAACTCTCTCCAGTTAAACTTGCATTAGACCCAGTTACCTGCTGGTGCTTTTCTACAGTAAGAGAAACTCCTCATACTGTGACTTCTTATAGATGCCATGACTGAATGTCAAATGAGCCCGTAATCAGAAACAAAAAGGCAATGTGAATAAATCGTAAGGAACAATATCTGTTACAGCAACAAAATGAGAGCGTGTGACTACAGGCACTAATCACAATGAATAAACTGACTCCAGGAGTGCTAATATTTGGCAGCAGTGACGCTACACCGTGAAAATGCCGTGATATTTCATGTATGTGTGACAGGTTTACCACTAGATGGCAGTATCAACACGTTGAATAAGTCTAAACGTGTTAAATAAGCAGTATGAACCTGTGTTGGCACTAGGAGGCACCAACTCACAGAAGCACAAACTGTGACAGACGCAGGGTCACAAGCTGACTATAGATTTTTTACACCCCACCTAACACAGGGCAGTGATGCCATGGATGCTGATATGTGAATGACAGAAGAGTTACACAAGGTGTGCAAAGACCAGAGGTTCCAGAAGAACACAATTACAGTAAGAACATACCAAACCTGCCATAGTGTAACTGTGTGCTGTGTTTGTGTCTGTGTTCTTCACCTTTCCTGGGCGAGCTGTGAGGAGAGGTGGGAGGAGAAGACAGCTGTGAGGAGTTGTTGGACACACTGTCCTCAGCCTGTTTCCTGTGTCTCTCTCCTGCCTCCTCTGACAGGGACAGAATCTTCTTCAGAGACTGCGGTGAGCTCGTACCTGCGCAAACGCAAACCACCACTCGTGAGCGTCGCTGATGCATGACTGAAAGCAAACTGACCAATCACGTTCAAGTTACACTGATAGTGGTCTTACCGAATGGTGGCAAATCTTTGACCGGCACTTTCTTGCGAGAGGGGTAGAGGGCGACGGCAGGCACTTGAAGCGCCTGGTTGGCTTTCTGTAGCTGCTGGCGCTGGTGGAGGGCTGCCCGGGCGACCACTGGAGATGTGTCCGGTCTCTTTCTGTCTCCAGAACTCTTGGGCAATGCTAAAAAATTACAAAAAATGTTCTATAGCGACGAGCGGAATCAAAACTATATTTGAATAAAAGTACTAACACAAGGCAGGATTGTGCTGATATTTCTATACCTGAATTGTTTGCCATTAATTGTATGTGCAGACTATTAAAGCTTTGTTTTGTAGATCATTTGCATATTGAATTATGATTGTTTTTTCGCTGCATCTTTTTACCCATCTGTAGGTACTTGTAAAATGGTGCATAAAATGCTATTTATTTGCTATTTTCTGCTAAAATTTAAAATCTATTTTATGGAGTTCCTCTTTTATTACTAACGTGAAGTGAAAATAAGAAACTGAAATTTGTGTGTGTGCTCACACCACACTCACATGTGTTGATTGAGGGCTCGCACTGCATGGAGAGCGTCTGCAGGCTCTCCTCGTTCGTTTCCAGGGTGAGGTTGGACAGGTATTGTTTGACCTTGCGTGCCATCTGTGCATCCTCGTACAGCTTCTTGGCATTGAGGAAGGAACTCCGTCTGACACGCTTTTTGTGTCCGCCAGTCTGGGTCACATCCAAGACGGCCGCGTTGGCACTGCCCTGGCTGAGCGACCTAACACAAACACACACAGTCAGCCTTAGCCGTGCGTTATAACTGCTGATCCAGGATCAGGGAGCGCTCCCACAGTCTCTCCAAGACATGCAGTAAGTCAAATTCCTCGCAGCTTTGGAACATTCCAAACATTCCATGCATTCCACATCTCAGCCAGTCGGACAGATAAATTAAAACGGGATGTTAAATAAATAACAAAAGTAGCATACTTAAATTTTGTAAGAGAAAAAACACACTGATCGATTCCAGGTGTGCAGCTGAATATATTTTTGGAGTATTTTTTTCCTTACATACCTGAACTTCTGTTTTCTGGCACTAGTCACTCCATTTGTCTTTTTAATATTTAAAATACTTTTTTACATTTATGCTAGTTTATTTTAAACCACTGGAGTACAGCAAATATTCTTGTTTAGAGTTTTTAAATCTATGACGCCTCTTACAAAATGCATGATTTACCATTCACAGACATCTCATCTTAGTCACAGTTGGGAAAATAATTAAAACGGTAATTAAAAAATAAATAAAAACCTTGCAAAAAAAAATGCAAATACTTAGTAGAAGGCGTGCAGCTATGTTAAGTAGTTTAGCTAAAAAGGGTCACGTTAAAACAAATCACTTTTGCTAATGATGGATCACGGGATATCAAAGTAATAAATGAGCCGGAACCAAAATGACTGTAAATCATTTCATGCACACTGTGTTATCTATGATGTTATTAAATGAACTCAGAATTAAAATGCATTTTAGAATGAGTTGAGTTTAATCAATGACCCGAAACAGCAAAAGTGATGCCTAAGTTCTCAAATGAAGGAATAATATATATATATATAATAAGCAGTCAGCAGGCAGCCCAAATTAAAAGAAGGTCACACGTAAGGCATGGGGTCAGAGGTCACCATACTCACCCCAGACTCCTCCATTTCTTCTTCCTGTAAGGGAGAGCCATGAACAGTGAAGCATGGGGCGGAGAGGGTGGACGAGAGAGATGGGGGTAGGGGGGAGAGAAAGCCCATGAGAAAAAGAGAGGGAGACGCACTTAGATGAGAAGAAACAGACTGAGGGACCAAGACGAGGTGCATCGTTGATCAAAACAGAGACGTGAGCAACTCTTTAGACAATCAATACAGACAGAGAGCGACAAGGTTTAACTCTCTCATAAATAACATCACAGAAACAGTCACTTCAACATAGTAGAAAACCCGCATGTGGAAGCGTGAGGTAAGAGCTGAACACACTGCAGTGAGCGGACGCTACAAGCTTCTCAATGGTGTTGAGATTCCAGCCTGATGCCGGGCAGAGGAATCAATGCAGCTCACCTGGTTCTGAACATCAGAGCAGGGTCCATGTTTACAGCTGCCATCCGACCCACATGTCTGATCTCCTTAGCAATCATCCGGAGCTTCTCAAAGTTCACCAAACCGTCCACCTTTGAGTCGTTTCCTGGAGAGGTGAACACGGGTCATGCATAAATGTTTCTGAATTATTTCATAATTTTGTTAGTTTTTCATGACCATTTTGCCCTGTTTCTTTTATTATTATTTGACATGTGAAATGAGCAAAAGCTCTGCTTGCAGGTTTACTGTTACGTCAGATATTTTTTAACTGCCTCATCCTTCAATACCAGCATGTTTACAAAGCTGCCTCACACGGTGACTGACAGGATCACACCCAGAGCTGAAACATACCGGTGAGATCTGACTGATGATCACGGGCCTTGAAAAATAAACTTCAGACACTATCAATCTGTCCTTACCCTCATGGTTTCAATCACCCAACAGCATGAATAAACATCATACACAGACATCTGTCTGACAAGTTACAGATGTTTAGAACAGGCCATTTTTTGTAAGTAATTTTGGACAGAAAATGTTATGAGAACATTACAGTGTTTTCACAGTCCATCAAACCGTTTCATCTCAAGGCAAATTTGGGTTACTCATTATTTAAGCCCTTTATTTGTAATTCCTACCTTCATGTAGAAAGGTGAGATCTTTCTTGATGACAGGAAAGAGAGGGATGACGGGTGGCTGCAGATTTTGGCTGTTGAGAAGGTTTCTGTACTTTGCCATATTTCTGGAGGGGTCAAACAGGTCCTGGAGATCACTGAACAGCTTCTCATATTTACTAGGCAACTTCTCCCACGTGCCTCTCAGCCTGGACACTGGAGCCAAGTTCAGGCCACTGAAAAAGATGAATTTAACTCTTATTTAAGATGCCAATACTTTCTGTATGGAATATTACAGTAGAGAAAATGGTACAACACAGTGTTGCCTATGTGAATCCATCAAACTCATTTCACTCATTTCGAAATCTAAGGTGAGTGGAATCAAGGCAAGTGGGTAACGTGACTACAGTAGTTAAAACCCAATAGAATGAAAGGATTTATGGGACAAACCATGTGTGTAAATCAATCAAACCCATTTTTATGACTATCTAAGCATCTGATCAGAATACAGTCAAGCGGGTAAAACTGACTCTGCACGGTTAACTAGCCCCTATATAATAAGGCTGTCTATGTCAACAGAATGAAATGCATTATGGGACATGCTGTAAAAGACACTGGGATTATTTGATAATAAATGCTAATAGCACAGAAGCTCTAATACTAAATAATAATACTGCAATAGAAATAAACATTGTAAATCATTATCAGTCTATTGTTTGGATTTGTATATATGGCTTTAACCTGAATTCTTTTCATTGCTAAAATGATGAAAACTCTTTGTACCTGATGATGGCAAACATGGAGTTGAAGTTCTTGCACTCGCGGCAGTGCAGCGCAATCTTAATGAAGTGCTTCACGATCTTCATGCGTTTCAGCTGGTTGGCTTCACGCACAACCTCTGTGGCCACCCAAAAGGTCTCCCGGTTGATGGATTCCTCAAACAGTTTGAGGCTGGGAGGACCAGACAAGCGAGATTTTAGCTTGAAAAGATCATCGATGTACTCTGTGGGTTCGATGGCACAGAAGAGCTCGAAGGCACGCATGGACAGCTGCGTCGCAACTTCCACCGTGCTGAGCTGCAGCAGGCTGATCTGGCTCTCCCGCAGCAGTTCCTGGGCATCTTCATCAGAACACAACGTTTCTGTCTCCATGTTGCTTTTCAGGTAATACCTACATGTTAAATGAAGAACAGGCCAATGAGAGGAGAGGTCAAAGGTTGTTTTAAATCACGTTGCAGAAAAACGCATTTACCAACGTACGCAATCACATGTTAGCAAAATAAACACAGAACCAATGCTTGAAAATACTTTCCGGATATTATTTTCCAAATCATTCCTGATTTTTATTCCTTGGAACAAAAAATAACAATTTTCCTTACAGCTGTGTTTATAGATATATCTGCTTTAATGGTCCCCTTTCAAAGCTAGGCAGACATGGGCACTACAAACTGCATATAACACCCTTCACAAACTGTTCCTTCAAACACAAAATCAACATAACATGGTGGCCCATGAGGGCAGGAATACAGCACCTGCCGCTCAGCTGTATCCTGTCAGCCAGTTTGGAGAGTTGTTCAGGTAGGCGGCGCTGCTTGATGACACCCTCCGGCGTGACTGACACCTCACACAGCGAATAGGCTTCAGCGGCGGTGGTCAAGGCAAACTCTCGGATGGCCTGAGCTACGACTTCCTTTGCAGTGGTGTCCTTCCCAATCATAATGTAGCGACTCTGCTGATCAGCCTTGAACACCCGCAGCACCTGGTCTGACATGTCTGAAGGAAAGAGAGAAACTACTTAATTCTGTTTAATTTAACCGTTTTATTAACCGACACCCAACTCTACTTCTCTCTCTACTTCCAACTCTTCTAAATTAGAAAACAGTGCAAATCCATTATTTCTTAATAAAGTGCCACTTTATGTCGCTTTCATAGTTTGTATGTTTGTTCAAATTGGAACACATTGACCATTGAGTGCACGACTACTGAGATTTATAATGTACTGAACAGCAGACACTATCTGAAATGGTCTTGAGGATGGCTTCTACTGTAGGTATGGACACACGTTTAGACTAATCGACAAAACCACTTGTGTTAAAGCGACATAAATCAGAGCACAAGGTTTAATTATCCAGACATCCTTAACCAATTTCACCCAAATCAAAGTGTTAGAGATTAAACCCATAAGATTAAACCCATAAATTTGATTCCCACCAGATCAGTGCCACAAAAAGTCAACACTAAGTAGAAAAAGTAGTTGAGGATTCTTTGACAGAATTATATGTACTCACTCAAAGAGACGGCTTCTGAAAAAAGACATTTAGCATAACATGAGCTTCTTATAATATATACATGTATTAAGCATCTAAGGGTTCTGTATATGCCTCAATGGAAAATGAACAATATGATACCGCAAAATTACAATTTAACTATTAAGGTTCTCAAATCTTCTTATTTTACTGACTCAAAGTCTTTGGTCTTAGTACTGTAGATAGAACATGATCTAAAATATTTGAATTCTTAAAATTAAACCTATTCCTAAAATTACAATGAAACAAGAAGATGACAGAATGATGTTCAAACCCCTAACCCCACCCCTGCTGCTAAATTATGATTGGCTGATAGGAATGTGGTCCTAGAACCAACAAGAATGTTGATCCAGTGACCCATCCTGCTAATCTGCATCACATGAAGTCTTACCAGGCTGGTTGTTGAAGTCAAGTATGCGATGATGTGACTGCAGCAGGTCAGGGTTACTTGATGACAGGTTTCCACTAACAGGAAGTGCAGGAGGGATCTGCTTTGACTGCTTCAGCCCTACAATACTGTCATCTTGAGACTGACCCACCCCAACATCACTGTGAACCAATCAGAAGTCTTACAACACTGCAATAAACAAAAAAAAAAGAGCCTTCTAGTATTAGCTAAGCCCTGCTTACTTGTACGGTTTGGGTGGAAGAATACTCGTCAGTGTCTTATCGAAGATCTTCTTTAACTTATTTCTTCCTCCTACAGAGTTAGCCTTTGCTTTCTTGCTGACTTTCTCAAGACCCATCACCTGTTCCACATCAACAGCCAGGTCTGGGATGGAATAGCGAGTGGCTTTCTTAATGTCTCCAATTTTGGGGATGTGAGGAGCCCCATTCTTCCTGTCCAGTTCCTCATCCTGGTCATGATCTTGGTCCTGTTCAGGCCTGGCCAGCAGTTCCTTAAACACTGAGAGGAGGAAATGACCCATAAGTAAAATGAGTTTGATGATGGTATGTAACATTTTCAGGGAACAATCAGCCTTCTAAAAAACTACAGCTGAACCTGCAGCCTTCAGATGAAGCTGTGTCAATTTAAATAGCATTTCTTCTCATTTCAATGTGTCGGTGCAAATTGTGAATCAGTGTGAATCAACTTGTGAATCAACTTACCTAATAGATTTGTTTTCACAGTAATAGACAGATGTGTGTTGTTTTGTAAGATCTCATTGGCTTTTGACAGCGGCACGTTTTCGAAATTTTGCCCATTTACCTCCAGTATCTGTAAGAAACAACGTAAATCATATATACTGACCATTTTATGTTTTTCTATATATTTAATATATATGTATGCTTTACAAAACATTACTACTATTTCCTGACAGAAAGAACAGATAAAGACAATATGGTAACGCTTTAGTATGGAGAATACATATTCACTATTAACTACGAGTACAACTGGTTATAATAATTGGTCCCCATACTAACTGTTACGGAAAAAGAGATAAAAAAGAATGAATGTGTTGCTGGATCTGTTTCAGACTCTTGACTGAACCGCAGACGGGAACGTCTTTGGCATTCGTTCATTTACTTACTAACTGAAAAGTACAAGTGGAAAAGCAAAAAGAACAAGTGTGACAATCACATTTCCCACTTATGTGAAGGCGTGTTGCAGATATATTTAGACTACGGAGCAAGATTAGAGGCAGATATCTGTGCTTTCACTCTCAGTGACAGACTGAATAAAAATTAAGTCATACGATTTTGAAATGTAAAAATGGCTGCTGCTTATCTTTCTGTTTTAGGGCTCAATTCTCTCAGTATCTCAGTTTTTACTGGTTGACAACAGCAATTAGAAATGCTCTTACACAACAATTCCCACTTCCTGCCTGATAACCCCACAACTACTGTTATACAGCTGCTCAGGCTACAACATGTTGCTATTA
>JAZGTK010020296.1:0-11044 GCA_036877625.1 Ambastaia sidthimunki
GACATGAGGATGAATAAGTAATGACTGATGTTTTTTATTTTTGGATGACCTGTTCCTTTAAGGATTTAACAGAGCCCATCAGGGTGAGAGATCAGAGTGACATGACACTAACCTCACACACTGATACCACAGGGTTTCAAAAAAACCTTCATCAATACACATTCACTAAAAGTCTGTCAAAGCAAATGAAAAGGGGAAAGTTCAGACCCCCAAGCTTTCCTTCCTGCCTCAGCAGAGGGATCATGGACTCATGGGCAGAAAGTGTGCCTGTGGGGCCTGTATGGCTCAGTGCCAGATCTCACTCTTCCAGTTGAGATCTGTCAGAGTCCAGAGGAGCAGCCTGAGTAGATGCTGATGAATGAGGGAGCCTGGATCATGGTGAAAGTCAGAGTCTTTGAGAACGGGAACAGGTGTTGTGTGAAGGATGTAAATAAAATAAAGATGAAAATAAATTCAATAGTTGATGCCCCGAGCCATCCTATCAGAGCACTCAGAGAAAGCAGAGCTGTAGGTGCCGGCAGTGCCAGGAAAGACCCCAACTCCACATGCCCCACCACAGGCCCATGTTATCATGGATCGCTCTTTCTCACCAGCACCATCTGCTCGTCCCTCCTCTATCTCCTCACCCTATCCATTTTCAACACAAATCAGTCTCCACAATCTGTCTGTTCCTCTGCTGAAACCAAGAAAGATTAGAAACATTGAAACTTCTGCTGACAGAACCACGTATGTCTGATGAAACGGCAAGACAAAGACGAAACACGTGGAGCGGCACTGTCTCCAGGCAAGAGTGAAGCTGGTGGCTTGGAGGCGGCTGATGTGTGAAGAAATGTGGCGTTAGCATATGCTGCAAGAGCACTCCCTCATCCATAACTCCCAGCGTGGTGAACAACAAAATGAACAACCGCTATTCCCTCCAGGAAGTGCTTTAAAAAACAAAACAAATAAAAGCCTTACCGTTCTGCTCTGGCTCCCATGGTGTAGAATTACAGTTATGTAGGTGTGTGGCACAACAAAAATTCAGGATGTGAAAATGCATCTCAATGGGCGTTCTTCACCTCAGCCCTCTGAAAACACCACAGGTCTCTGCACTCATAAAAATAACTCTTCCAAAAATGGTTTAACAGCCTGATGTCATTTAAAGTTCCTTTTTTTCAACTTAAAGTCATAAAGTCTTTTTGGGCATCCAGCTACAATTATTTTTTTCAGCCTGTGGCCAGTAAAATAGTATTATTAAAATAATGATTATTCTTTAAAAAACTATGCAATTATTTATAAAAAAAATTCTAAAAAGACTCTGTCTTCTTTTTCAGAGACTATTTTTGGCAGAGAAAGTTAACGGTCAAATTTTGCCTGAAATGTACAATATTTTTTAATAAAATACTTTACATTTACTTTACAACAGTTGTTTTAAAAAAAATCATTTTACTGAACATCAACACATCCGTGATTAACTACACTTTTTTTACATTCTATAATGTATCATGAAGAACTTCTTTAATCTCCAAATTTCTGTATAGCCAACTTATGAACCTTGTAGTGTAAAAAAAGGCCTTGGTTACAGGACAATTTCCAGTAATGTTTAGCAGGAAAGCTTTGATACAGTTTTTGAGGTATATATTGCAAGTTGGCTGTTGCCAGCATACTTGTAACAGAAGTTGTATATGCTTTTCACAGCTTGGGCTCATTAGCTGAGGCATTCCAGTTTCTGACTGTTGTGTATCTGAGTAGTTTTTTTAAAAAATCAAAACATGCCAACAGTAAAAAGGCCATATAGCTGCTGATGAACAGCACAATATATTGTGGTATTTGCGTGGCTGAAAAAAGACAGATGGAGAAGCAGGAGATAGGATTGCAGGCAGGTGACTGTAGCAGCTCCTGCACCAACACTGACTGGGGAAAGCCAATGGAGTTTCATAAACCTGATGAAGAGCCTGTGTAGGTGGATAAGATAGCTGTAGAGAATGACTCATTGCCTTTCACTTTCCACCCATCCAGCTCTTCACCGTCAGAGCATATCAGACAAGTAACCTTTGTATACAAAAGCTTGTTTAGATTTGTGTCATATTTTGTATTTCCTTTATGTATAATATTTTTTGAGAACAACAAACATCATTGTTGAATTGTTCTTTATTGTCATTGTAACAATGGATGTACACCGAAATTGAGTACAAATTGAGTTAAAAATTTTCTGTGTGCACAGAAAATAGATTGTCAGAGCACAAAAAAGGTTTCTGTCTGTGCAGCAGACACGCAGCTTGCTAGCTTTTACAACTTAGCTTTTGTGCTAAGTATTTCTAAGATGGACCAAAAAAACCAACAGGGTGGAAAAGTGTGAAGGGAGTATGTTTTCTGTCTGGTCATTGAAAATACTTTCAATCTAAAATAATTAAAAATACTCTGAGCTTTCATGCTGTTCTTGATTTGGAAGTATAGTTGATGTCAAAAGTATTGGTACTTCTGTAACAATACCAGTTCTTTTTCAGTATTGGAAGTACACTGTCTAGACTTTTTGACGGACTGGCAGACAGCTGATTGTAAAGGCTTACATGTGTATTTGTGTGCATGTTTTGTAAAGAGTTTGTAATTTCTTGGTAGAATTTCTTGGTATAATGACACCTTATCAAGAGAATGCCTCTCAGAGCACCCTAGCAACCCACAAGTATTAGCTGTATCTCACCACCGGAACACAGAGACATGGGAGTTGGCTCTTTTGATTCAGATACACATCCATCTATTCGTTTTTTTCCTGGTAAATGTCTAGCTACAGCCTAGCTACCATCTATGGTACCCTAGCACCATGTAATGAAATGAATAAGCCATTTCACAGCATTAAAACATTGTAAAGTCATGTGGATAGGCTTATTTGACTTACCAAAATAGTTATAAATCATAGCCTTAATTTGCTCATATTTATATTTAGTATATTCTTTGTGGTATTTACCTTGGGAATTTCAGAAAACCTCACTATGTATGAAATTTCACTTACTATTGGTATTGACTATTTTTAATTTTTAATTGTCATCACGGTGATAGCCCTATTAAGATTTTTGTAATCCTCAATATGTTACAGACATTCAATCTATCACTTTTTTAACCTTAATTAAAGGTTATTTGCAGGTCTTCACTAATATGGTAGATGTCTATACAGCAAAAATGAATTCATTGACTTCAGGGTATAGGAGAGAGAAATTAATGGAGAGATAAGGGAAGTGTGACAGGAGGATAGCGGGTGGATGCAAAATATGAAACTGTTTCAAAAATCTGTTCTCACAGGAAGCAGCAGTCATCAGAGAACATCTCACCCCTCCCTCCACTTAGAGCACACACTTTAATGAGAGAATATAGCAGGTTAATTAGCAGTAAACAATATGCCAGCATGTGTAAATGCTTCTGCTCCGTGGGCACATCCCTTTGTGGCATCGATTAATGCCAGTACTGCACTCTGTGTAGATCTGCCATGTGTGCCACAACCATGTGCCCAAAGGCCATATGGCCCACTCTTCCCCAGGTATCAGTCATGGGGTTGAAGACTCCTCATTGGTAACAATTAATAGTTGTGGTTAAGAGTTCTTTATTGGGCTTTCTTAGTGTAACTGTGTAAGTACAGTACCAGCAGAGTTCAAAATGTGGTTTAAATCTAAATACAAGAGGGTTACCACTGAAAACAAGTATACATCTACTAAAAAACATTCAATCTGGGGAGAACGCCCTTATGAGGACCAAAGCAGACAAATAGCTGGTCAGATCTTCTCCACAGGGCAGCTCTGTGGATGTATGTGTCCAGTGCGAACACACAGTTAAGCATTTGCTGGTCGTCATCCCGGAAGGGAGGAGGACAGAAGGCCTGTATTATGACTGGCTGCAGTAAGGTAGAGGGAACTTTAGATACGTAACCCGGTCTCGGGTAGAGAAAGGCTTTGACCAAACCAGGTGCAAAGTGTAAGTGAGAAGGGGCCACAGAAAGGGCCTGAAGGTCACCCACTCTCCTCAGAGAAGTGATAGCAAGAAGAAAGGCCATTTTGGCCGACAGAAGGTGACCAAAGATATTGTGATCAAAGATATACCCTATGGGCTCGAAAGGTGAAGCACAAAGGGCCTCTAGTACCACGGCCAGGTCCCATGGAGGGACACAAGATCGTACCTGAGGCCTCAGCCTCAGTGCACCTCGGAGGAAACGTTAAACCAGGGGGTGTCTGAAAATTCACCAATAGAAGCGTGGTAAGCTGATATAGCCGCCACATAAACTTTCATAGTAGAGTAGACTAACCCTGCAGAGAACCTAGCCTGCAGGAACTCCAGAACTGCGTTAATGGTGCAATTAACTGGATCTAGCTGGTGGTCTCTGCACCAAGAAGTGAAGAGTTTCCACTTCAGGGCATTCAGTTTCCTTGTAGAGGGAGCTCTGGACTGGAGGATGGTCTCAACAACCTCGGTTGAGAGACCAGATGCTACTAGTTGCGCCCCCTCAGGCGCCAAACCCATAGCCTTCACAGCTCTGGACGAGGGTGCAGAATGGCACCCCCTGCCTGAGATAGAAGATCCCCCTTCAAGGGGATCTCCCAAGGCGAGCCATCCAGGAGAGCAATCAGATCCGAGAACCAGGCTCGGCTAAGATACCGCGTCCTGGCGTACTCTCTCCAGAATTCCCGGGAGCAGAACGATCGGGGGAAATGCGTACAGATGAAGCTTCGGCCAGGTCTGTACCATGGCATCCAGCCCCAGAGGAGCTGGATGAACTAGAGAGAACCACATTGCGCTGTCTCTCGAGAGGCAAAGAGGTCCACTTGAGCTGGACCAAAGATATTCCAGATCTGCTTCACTACATCAGGGTGAAGCATCCACTCCCTGGGCCTGGGCCCCTGTCTTGACAGGGCGTCTGCTCCCACATTGAGATGCCCAGGAATATGAACCGCTCTCAAAGAAAGGAGCTTGTCCTGGGACCACACAAGGAGCTGGTGTGCCAATTTGTAAAGAGGGCATGAGCGCAGACCTCCTTGGTGATTGATATAAGATACCACAGCTGCGTTGTCGGTGCGCACTAACACATGCTGTCTTCTCATATCTGGGGGGAAATGCCTGAGAGCGTAGAAAACCGCTAGCATCTCCAGACAATTTATGTGTCAGGAAAGATGGCAACCTCTCCACAGACCACGGGCGGACCGTTGAGGGATGCATCTGTCACGAGTGAGACACGGCGACAAAGAGCTAATTGCAGCCTCTCCACTGCATGAGTCACTACCTCCACTAACTCCTCATACTTGGGGGACACAGAGGGTTCCTCAACGCTCTCTACATCCAGTTCGTCATTGGATGAGAGGCGGGGGGAAGAAACTGCAGAGCGGGCTCTCGCACCCGAAGAGAGAGCAGATGATCTGGTGGGAAAAGAATGAGATAGGGACGAACCAGTGTCAATTCCCTTCATTAGATCAATTTGCGAACCCCATAAATGCAGCCGCTACTCTGCCTCAGCAGAGAGGCCAGCACTATGAGGAACGCTGGTGAAGGCTCTCCCTTCAAAAATAGCCTTTCGGGAGCGAAGCGAGCGCATAGAGAGGCGCTCACAATGCACACAGCCAGCCCCCTCAAGGGCTGACTCAGCATGCTTCGCTCCCAGGCAGACAACGCATAGGGTCTAAAGCGCTGCTGCTCATTTTCAATAATAAGCCCCTTTGTCTTTCCCTTCACCTTTGGCATTCTAACTTAAATGCTTTCCCTAACAAGAAAGGACAGAGGAAGAGAAAGATTTGGACACACAATGCAACACAGAGTGCTTCGCTGAATGAATGAAGCTAACCCGAGTTGCTCAGCGCACGTGCTTTTAAGCTTCCTGGTCGTGACGTCACCCCATCTGTGACGTATCTCCCCTGATTGGTTGGATTTTACACGTGATTCAGAGTGCATAAAAGCTGAAGGTGTTTCTATAGCATTTTGACGCAGCTCAAGTTCCTGAAAGGGAACAACTTTTACATGGTGTTGATCTCATGTGAATTTGATGAAGGTGAATTGTACAAAAACAAATGATTTTTTGAGAAATCAAGAATAAAGTTTCACCCCCAAACCTAACCCTCACTGGTGCAAAAGGAGATTGTACAAAAACACACCAATAAGATAGCAAAACTGTATACAGATTAGTCGTTGCTAATAAATGCTTTATTAGCTTTACAAATGCTCAGTATATCTAAAAATATTCTACATTTCATCCAGCATAATTGTCACATTTTTCCATCTCTTCTATTGTTCCTGGAAGCAGCATTATAATGTCATTAGTGATTGTACGCAGAGCTCCACGCTTCCATAATCAATCAGATGCAGCTGCATGGTGCAGTGATGTTCCTCTGCATTCATTCATTATCCTGAATGTTATGTTGTTGTCTTATGACAACAACATAAGACTGGACAGACAAGTCCATAACATTTTATAAAAAATGTCTTTATTTATTTATGGCTATGTTTCTACAGGTGTCTTGGTTGTGAACGTGAACTGTTGGTATATTTTCTGTTTGTTTAGACAAAAATGTCAGCTATTCCCCTGTCAAAATCACTGGAGCCTTTCAGCTGTCACAGCAACTCAAACAGCCACACATTTAACATGACAAATTAAAAAAAATCATTTTCATTAAACCAAGTAATAAAGTAATAGCTGTAATCCATAGTAATTAACCTAAAATGTAACACATTGCAAAAAAAAAAAAACATTGTAAGATCTCATGGATGAATTTCAGTTAATGAACATCAAGAAATGAAATTTTTGCCAAAATCATGAATTTATGCAGACAAACCTCAGACAGATGTACAAAAACACACCAATAAGATAGCAAAAATGTATACAGATTAGTTGTTGCTAATAAATGGTTAAGAATTTATATGAGATTGTGTTTAAATTTCAGTGAATGTTCAGTGAATCTTTTATTGACTTCTACATCTGTTGAAAAGTTCCCTCAGAAGTTTATCTTGAAAGCCTAAAGTTGTCACTAGATCTCCAAAAACAAAAATATGAGGAACAAAATCATCTGGCTCTGTACAGCAGTAGATTTGGTGAGAAGCAAGTAGCCATAAAAGGCTTTGATAAAGTAGATTTATTACCCAATCTGAAGGGCAATCTGACTTATCTGCCAGTGAGAGAGATAACAGGATGGGGCTGTGAGAGTAAGAGAGAGAGAGAGAGAGAGAGAGAGAAACTTTGAAGTCCTGGAGGCTTTTTTCTCTCTCCTACAGTAGCTGAATCACATAGCCAACCAAGCAAGAGACGGACAATACAGAAAGACTGCCATAAACCCTCGGAACAGAGCTGACTGTTATCACACACTGTCTGTGTCTGTCCTCCTGCCCAGCCGTTGGCCTGGCTGTCTGCCTCTCTGCTTTGATCAATATACATCTTTTATGCCTTTTCCACAAAGAGGTAAATGAATCTGCATAAAAAGTATGCCATACAGATGCCCCACACAAAGTAGTTAAGTACATTTTATTAATTTAAACTAATAATCAAAATATCAATAGAAATACATTTACTTGTATAATGGGGTGGCACCATACACATTACAATAATGGTGTAATAATGTGTTGTGATGGTGCTGAAGTGATGGTCAACACTGTTAGCATACACTTAAACACTTTAAGGGTTCATTTCCCTAATGGGTCCTTGATCAAAGCATTCAAATTCGTGTCCTTCCTGGGGTTTGTTGAACTTGAGTGTCTAATAGGTGTCTACTTTGTTAATATATATGTAGCTACATCAACTATTTGGTACAGAGTTACTACAGAAATAAAACATGGTTTTGAATCTTATTTGTTTAGCTCCTATGTATTTTTTTCTAAAAAAAGAATTCATTATGATGTCACATTCTTATATGTTACAAACAATAAACAATCATTTATCCCATTTTATTCAAATCAAACCTTATCTGCAACATTTTCAAAATATTTTGGTGAATATTAATTACTTTTATTCATTGACAGATCCTACAAAGTTTGACAGATAGAAAATAACACCACATCAGTGGAATCTGTTTTTTTTTGTCTTCCGGTAACCTTTAGTACCAACAAACCTTCGAACAGAATCAAAACTACATTAAGTCCTGAACAAATGACAAAATGTACAACCAAAATCTCAAAGAAGATAAAAATGCAAATGCAATTTCCGCTATACAGATGCTCAGTATATCTAAAAATATTCTACATTCATCCAGCATAATTGTCACATTTTTCCATCTCTTCTATTGTTCCTGGAAGCAGCATTATAATGTCATTAGTGATTGTACGCAGAGCTCCACRCTTCCATAATCAATCAGATGCAGCTGCATGGTGCAGTGATGTTCCTCTGCATTCATTCATTATCCTTCTGCTCTTACAGGCAGCAGAGAAACAACTCTGAAAAAAAACATAAAGGGCGAAAAATGACATCTGCTCTGAGCCCTTACTGTACAAATGTTAACTTCCCAAATAGAAACACAATTTGCTTGCTTTGGGCATTAGAAAACTCGCACCAGGTGTGACAGACTCCAATAAACAATCTGTAGAAAGTTAGCATGAAAAGTAATCTATTACAGAATACAAGTTACATTACTTCCCAGAAAATGTAATCAGATTACTACTTAACCATTTCAAACTGACAACAACATAAGATTGGACAGACAAATCCATTACATTTAAAAAAAAATGTCTATTTATTTATGGCTATGTATCTACAGGAGTCTTGGTTGTGAATGTGAACTGTTGGCATATTTTCTGTTTGTTTAGACAAAAATGTCAGCTATTCCCCTGGCAAAATCACTGGAGCCTTTCAGCTGTCACAGCAACTCAAACAGCCACACATTTAACATGACAAATAAAAAAAAATCATTTTCATTAAACCAAGTAATAAAGTAATTTATTTGTAATCCATAGTAATTAACCTAAAATGTAACACATTGCAAAAAAAAACATTGTGAGATCTCATGGATGGATTTCAGCTAGTGAACATCAAGAAATGAAATTTTTGCCAAAATCATGAATTTATGCAGACAAACCTCAGACAGATCTCATCATGAGTTCATGACATGATAGAAATGTGTGATCATGAGTTTATGACATGAGAAGGACTGATCTGACTTCACACAGACCAAACAGTGTGATTGTGAGTGAAAATAAAGAAGTTCTCATGAGGTCAGGGCTTTACTCGGGTGCCATGCCTTATTGTCTCAGTTCGTCTCAGATAGTATACACACAGGCCCAGTGACCGTAGAAACAGATTTCATTCTGTTTTCTTGGTTTGGTCTTTCTTCTTCTCATGCCACATGCTTATTGTAATATTTACAGATGATTTTGTCCTGTTGTGCTACAGTGGCATTATCTGGCATGTCTGTGCATTTTATTATCATATTCTTCTGATGTAGAACCACTAAACTCCATCTGTTGAGCCTGCTGCAAACGTAACAAGCATCCATGCTTGTGTGTGTGTGTGCAGAATGCAGAGACCAGCGCCCTCCCTGATGAGCTGGGAAGCCCTGTACAGTCATACACGCAAGGAGACTTTAATTAATATTTGAAAGGTTTGTATTGTGTTTGTACGAGGGCTGTACTACCACAAGCAGTGCCAGGAAGTGGGAGTGTCCAAAACAGTGGCTGAGATGTCTGGAGCTCAGCACAGGACCAGGTGGCTGAACAAAAATGTTCACATGCCCCTTTAGGAAATGGACAGACAATATTTGCACTACAAGGACAAGAGAGATTATTGAGGGAAATAAACTGAGCAATTAGACAAAACAACAGAGAATAAAAACAGAGAGAGCAACAGACCACTGTAAAGACAAGGTCTTTAGGAGCTGGATCTCAAAGTCACAGCTGTATCTCTGGCTCTCACCAATAACTTGCATGCAGCAGGAAATGTGGTCATGTGACAAATCCTCAGACTGTTGCCAACATACCCAATATTTACATATTTACAATATACCATGTACCTCAGAGTTGGGCATTTGTTATTACATCATGTAACAATTTATGTTTATATATAAAATAAAACACAGAATTAACGTAAACGAAAATGATCAATATGACAAAAACTTCTGGACTTCAACATAATAAAAACACATTGCTTCTCTGTCAAATCAATTGTTACAGCTATAAAGTGCCCAGATAAGTAAACCATGATGTAAAGTCATTCTAGGGAATCCTAGTGCCTTTTTTTGAATAGACTCCTTTTATGATCACATATGCATTGGTAGCTAATAAAATATTTAGTTTTAATAAGCTGTTACATCACATACACCATACAGCCTGCTTTTACATTTTTAAAATACAGCATGTACATTTTAAATAGCTTTGCAAAACCATTAATTACCATTGACAAGAGTCTTGCTTTATTTGTGTCATCCATGAGTATTCCAAAATGTTGTTGAGAAACCCTTCAAAGGTCATATTGTAATATCTTGTCGTTGTATTTACCTGCAAAAATAGAAAACATCTTAAGGGGTGTACACTTCCTTTATGCGCTGTAAATTTATTATGCATAATCTGTGTAAGATTGCGTAGGTAAACATTTGTTGATTATAACTGATATTAAAGTTTAAAGTCGTATCTTTCACCTGCAGTGTGGAACGAGCACTGAAGGATCATATGTATGTGTGTGGGTGCTTTGGGTCTCCCAGAATGCATCACAAGCATGTGCCCTCTGCTCCTTACACAGCCCTGATCAATGCAATTCTCCCCAGAGAAGGACAGATACAATGAGAGTGAGCAGAAAGCGTGAAACTGCTGCTGCTGTTTGGATAGATGGAGGAATAATCTTTATCTGAAGGAATGCGCACACAGCCTACTTATTAGAAAGGGTGTGGGGCCAGGCGGCTAATTGATCTGATTTAATCTCATCACCGTTTGATTGACCGGCTGTCGGACATGTTGGACACTGCTGAATGCACAAAAGCACAATAGATTTATCTTGGTCAACCTTCAAGTGTCTGTGTGTGTGTTTGTGTGCAGAGAGCAGGATTGTTTGTCTTAGTCCAGCAGAAAAAGCACAAAGGCCACTATCATGAGCCAATAGCACCACACCTTCACTGCCAACAAA
>JAZGTK010020297.1:0-11043 GCA_036877625.1 Ambastaia sidthimunki
TAAACGGAATTAGTGATTTTTAATAAAGTAGTTACAAAATAAACACATTGTGAAACACATTTTATGCATTTGTATTTTACCACAAAGTTTATGAGATCCCATGCGTTCCCCTTGAACTCTGGTGGCCCCAAACTTGGTTACATACACTAGGTTGGGAATTACATTGTACTTGCCAAATCAGAGAGAAAGAGAAGCGAAAGGATGTACTAAAAGTATGCCAAGCATAGGTTATTGTCATTCTTTATTTGACTATATGAATTAGCTAAACCTGAGATCTCTATATTTCACAAGCGTGTTCCTGTAGTTCTAATGGTAGAGCATTGCATTAGCAGCACAGCATAAAGGTCATCGGTTTGTCTCTCATGGAACACACACGCTGATAAAATGTAACCCTGAATGTGCTGTAA
The DNA here is from genome assembly GCA_036877625.1 of Ambastaia sidthimunki. NCBI lineage: Eukaryota > Metazoa > Chordata > Actinopteri > Cypriniformes > Botiidae > Ambastaia > Ambastaia sidthimunki. The sequence goes on from JAZGTK010020297.1 coordinate 408, forward strand.
GTCACTTTGGATAAAAGTGTCTGCCAAGTGCATAAATGTAAATGTACATTTACCAGTCTGCAGACCAAAGTTTATGCCCACTGCAGTACCTCATGGGGCTCTTTTAGAAGCTTTTCGGTCCTTAGATGTAAAACACCTATTTTGGTGAGACAATGAAAAAACACTTTTACAGGAATTACCTTCCACACCACAGCTGTGTATGTCAAAGCCATTCAAATAGTCTACTGCAATCTTGTCTTATACCCATCAACTTTTATTACCTACTGTTCTCTATGACAAAACCTCTGTATCTGCATCATAATGCAAAAACTACTGCAACACCCCAATTTAGTTTAGAATGTTGTGCCCTATTTACAGATTGTTCCTTTTACTTGGCTGACATTTGCTTTTTTTCTTGTCTTTTATAAGATGAAATACTGCTACAACACCATTTCATTGTTTTTAGATGGTTTATTTTGCATTGTGGAACCTCCAACAATATAGATTACCTGCGGCTTGAAATCAGTCAGATGGAAGTCCTGGCCCTTAGATATAGAAAGACAGGAAGCAGTTAGGTGAGAAAATAAATGTCACTCATGTCACAGCCTACAGAAAGTCATCATAATCTCACCAGCATGCTGTTGCTCTGAGCTGCTCAGGATCTTTGTCAAACATATTGAGAAATGTAATTCTTAGAGGATTTCTGGCAAATCACTTCTGCCAGTTTATGCAGAATAAAAAGAATACAAAGCAAAAAATCTATCATACAAAACAGGAAGACAGTAGTAGATAGAGAGAAAAAAATTAAAAGACCATCTTGCATTCGCAACAAGTGGCGGGTGTTACAAAGGCAAGATGGCTCCGACAAACATTTGTAGTCACATTAAATTCATTTGACAACCCGACCAACGGCTCTGCTGCAACCATCCATCAGCTTTGAGGTTCTGCTGAAAAACACTGCTGAGGGTTTATTTCTTTTCTAACTCCTTTGTTTCTTGTCAGGTCAGCCTTATGGGTGCTGAAGTGAACAAGCAGTAACCAATGCTATTGTTGCTGATCTGTGGGTATCGCCATAATCCCAGGCAATTAGAGCTGTGTGATTCAGCTTCAAAAGCTTCATTTCCCCCCACCACGAATAAGATCCTTGATGACATTTAATGCACTTATAATTTGCTTTGAAATTGCCCTTTCAAGCTGACATGCACGTAGAGGCAGCTTATCGATTACTATTTAACGGGAAGCCGATCTGTACTTAAAATGGGCAATTAAATGGCTGGTAATTATATATTGATTGAAAGCTGCAGCATTTGTCAAAGGCTGGGTGTGTAATCCATGCCGAGGTGGGGGTGGGGGTCAAGGGGGCGGTCACAAGGTTGACTCTTTAACTGGAGATCCAGCTGCCATGCAGGCAACAAATACCTGCACTTCCTCCATAACATTTCTAGTCCAGACAATACTGGGATTTCCACAAATCCAAGATGAAACCTCTTAATGATCTTTCTCATATTAAACAGGATTTTGGGCGTCTGAATACACGGTATGGAGAAATGAGGCATCTCTTTCCTCCACCTTGTAACCATCAGAACTGTGAAGATGTTAAGATTTGTGCTGGCTCGGTAACAGGACCTCTTGGGTGGATGTATTGATTATACAGCATTCTGAAGCTAGATAACAGTGTGTTGGGATCAAACCTCACTGACCTGTAAATTAGCAGCAAAGTTTATCCCTATATGAAGGAGAACAGGTAATAAGAAAGGGAACAGGTTTGCAATAGTGATGTAAGCCTGGATGACAAGCTAGTGGAAGTATTATGATGGAAGATTATTCAAATACCATTTTCCAATCACCAGCATAAATGGAAGTGAATGTTATATTTCTATGTTTTATTCCACATTCTCAGCATCAGAAAATTTCATAATTTTATAAATACATCTAAATTATTCTTAAAAATACCTATTAAGGCTTGAGAAAACTTTTATACATGTGCATGCTGTAAGGTAATTCAGTTGTCAAACAGTGTTAAAAGTATTTGTCAATGTGGGGCCTTTTAAGTTTCACAGTGATACTAATAGGATTGTCCACTGCAAATGCAGCCTTTGCTGGGCTGATAAGACTGCATTACTCACATCCCACCCTGCCAAAACGGAGGAAATGTAGCCTTATATGCACTCCTTTCTACAAGGAAAAACATGCTAGATTATATTTTAAAATTGTAATAATTTTGGTGTATACATTTTGGTTGTATAACGTCTAATATTTTGCGATGTTATCTGTTTCAAAGCCAGACACAGCTCCATGGAAATACTTGTGCTGTTCTAGTGCTGTACTATATATTTTAAAGCTGCAAATATGGACATAGAGCATAAATATAAAATATGTGTTAATGTTAAGTTGAATAAAGGAAATCATTGACATCTGACATGGTATGAGTGTGAGTAAATGAATTTTCATACTCTACATCATGCTCTGTATTACGTTAGTGTATTAACAATATAAATGTTAACTAGGTGTTCACTACCTTCTGTCACATGCCATGTTGTTTATTGAGTTGTCTTTTGCAATTTATCTGTTTTGTGCCATGAATCCATATATCATTGTGAGTATCATGACCCAATGCAACACAATTTCTAGTAATTATAATTAATTATTAAAGTAGTTATTATTAAGGAAACATTAACATAGACTGCAAGCTCACTAGGCCATTGGGCTAATTTTTTTTATTAACTTCATTGATTTAAAGAGCTAATTCAAAATAAATGTGCAAGGTGTTAGCTGGCTTTTAGTGAAGTACTAAAATTACAAAATTCTGTGATAAGTTTATTTTGTGACAAATAGCTAATTAAGTATTAATTAATTTTATTTATTTACTTTGTAGGTTATTCCTATGTATAGGTTATTCTATTAATTGTTCCCTTGGGGGTGGTATGATTTTCAGAAGATATTGATTTAGTAACTGATAATTGATAAATATTGATAATTAGTTGATAACTGATAACTATTTTAATTAATGCTAGAGTTTAAGTAACAAAACTCATTTGTCATCTGGTGAACTTATCAAGTGAACAAGAACCAGACATGTAAGAGAAATTAGCTTCTAAGTTTGAATCTACAGTTTGCGTGGCTACTGCTACGAAACGAGACTGCAAATGCGTTGGCAGTCCTGCTAAAAAAAGGAATTAAATTCACAAAAATTAAATTTCAAGCTTTAAAATACAGCTGGCAGATGCAGAATACATTTTTCTCCACTGTACATCTTAGAATAAGGGAAATGTTTTTCTGTTTCATACATTGCTATAAATATTCTATTATATGTACATCTAGGTTTTACAAAGAGAAGAGGAAAAGAAATTTAGGATGTAATCAGAAAAATAGCTAAGATCACAACATATGAAGCTTAAAAAAATAAGTACTAAATTTAATTTGGAAAAATAAGACAATCATTAAATCCCAATAACCAGCTGAAAAAAGGTATTATCTGTACTTTGTTAAAGGAAAAAATAAATAAACAAATAAATAAGATATAAATATAATGTTTGCTTGTAAATAAGATATTTTGTGTTAATAACTAAAATAAATAAGTAAATAAATAAATAAAACTAATAAAAAGAAACTTTACAAACAAAATTTGTAAAGTTTGTTTCTGCTGCAATCTGAATAATTTGTAGTTTGATTGTATAATAGGGATCCTATAGATTTGGTGTAAATAGAGTGGTCCAAGGACTGATCCTTAAGGGATCCTAGTGACAATGTGATGTTAACAGCTCTTTCTCCAAGACACCTTGAATGATTTACCTAAGAGGTGGGATTGAAACCATAGGAGTGACATTCTTGTAATCCGCATGCGAAGAGAGGGTTACTAAGGGGATGGATGTTAAAACACTGCAGAACATACCTTGAAAATAAACATCAACTGACAACTTGGAAAAACAGAAATAAATATTAAAACATTCAAACTCAACATTAAAAGAAATAAGAATACTTTTATCTGCAAGTGTTCTGTGAGGAAAAAGTTGAAAAACTTTACTAAAGCTAAAATAAACAGCTGGTCACAAGAAGCTGTTGGAGACTTGCCAATAGGGATTTTACTGAGATGTGACTGATAGGGTATGCAGATTTTTGCACATGGAACATTTACTGTTTTGTTCTTTTGTTTTGCAGAGGATAAATAGTTCAAGTAGAAATTTTGTTTATGTTTTTGTGTAAAATCAACAAAAACGTGTCATCTGTGAGAGTCTTTAATGTCTGCAACATCATTTTCATGTGGCACAAAATGGCTTGCAATCAATGAGAAAGAAATACACTCCACTCCTAATACAAATCTATATTGACATGTCCCTTTCAGCTCATGATATTAATGCTTGAATCAGACATACTCTTGGGAGCAACTAAGGGACAATGAGTCTGTTTGAGAAAAGAAAACATTGAGCAGTTATGGAGACCTGTGTGTATAAACCTATATTATTTTTAGGAGAAAATGTTTTGCAAATCGATAAGTGTGCAATGGAAACTGCAAAAAGCTTGTGACCACTAAAATAATTCATTTATGTACTGCAGATCTGAAAAGAGCTGGTTCTTGTTACTTTCCAAAGACTTTTTTCAAGTCCTGTTTAAAACAGTATTGCATTGTTAGAAAAGTTTTGCTGACTTGATAGAAATACATGCAATTATTAGATCATTCTGTCTATGTATTTTCATGTTTTCATTATACAGATACAGTATGTCTTAATACAGGGGTCTTCCCTGTTAGATCCCAGACAAAATGTTAGGTCCTTTCGATCCAAGGTCTAGTTCACTAATTCTTACATTAGGTCTCACTAAATCTCTCTTGGTCAGGAAAAATACTTTGCTTGTTACTCCAAGATAGTCTACTCTGTTGGGAGTTAACACTTCTACTCAACCATGAGGCAGATACAGAGATGAAGGGGAAGAACAGCAGGCAGGAGACAAAGTGATGATGGAATAAAATGAGCAGAGTTTATTGATCTTGCAATAGTTGCATTTCAATGCTCAGCCTGACTTTGACTGTGGACAGATTCACAAATGTTATTATACCAAGCGGAGACACACACAAATTAGATGCCCAACATCAAGATATTTGCTTGAAAAACTTTGGAGGGAGTGCAGTCATGTCCCATACTGGGGCTGGCATGGCACACAGTCATGATCATATGCTGTTTACTGGAGCTGTCCTTGTTTCAGGCTATTTCATAAATTTTTATAGTATTTATAGTTTTATACAGTTATAGTTTGTTATAGACTATATTTTTTCCCTTTTGTGGTTAGGATAGCATTTTACAGGCTTGTGCTCCCTGGATGATGTACTTTCTTAAGTGGCATGTGCTTCTTTTCAACCTGTTCACAGTTTTGTGTGAAACCTCTCAATAGTGTTAGGATAGTGCTATAGTCAATAGGTAGGCACAAGCACAGTTTTAAAGGACACAGATAAAATGGTGCCTTGAATTAGCTCTATATGGACCTCAAGTTATTGCCACAGTAGTTATAGTAAATTATTACTGATGTTTTTTTAGCGTAAAGTGCCCCAATTATGCCATTATGAAGTTCACTTTCAGGACCCCGAGCTGCGTCGAAACGCTTTGGGAATGCCTCCAGCTCTTATGCGCTCTGAATAACGTATAAAATCAGTCCAGTCGGGGAGCAAAACGTCACAGACGGGGTGACGTCACGACCAAGAAGCTTAAAAGCACATGTGCTTAGCAAACCGGTAACTTCTGTCATTCAGCGAGGCACTTCATGTGAAATTTGTCTGTCTATTCATTGTTTGTCTGTCTAGACAAAGTGGGTAGAGCATTACACTCAACTTTGTAGACAGTGTGTTTTTCCTTACCCACGATAGAAAGACTATCCACGGGTAGGATACACGCGGTTTATGTGTTGTGTGTTTGGGAGCGAAGCATGCTCAATCATCTTGAGAGAGCTGACTGCCTGCTTGTGAGCGGGTTTCAATGCGATCGTTTCGCTCCCGGAAGACTTTCTTTGAGGAGAGAGCCTTCGCTAGTGTTGTGTTAGAGTGAAGCACGCTCAGTCACCTCTCGAGGGAGCTGACTGCCTGCTTGTGAGCGAGGTCAATGCGGTCGCTTCACTCTCTCTTTGAGGAGAGAGCCTCCGCTAGCGTTCCTCACAACGCTGGCCCTGCTATGCCGAGGCAGAGCGGTGGCTGCGCTCGTGCCGTTCGTTGTTGTATCTGGCGGAGGGGATTGAGACGGGCACGCCCTATCTCGTTCATCACCCGCCAGATTCTCCACTCGCTCTCTGGGTTTTGAAGCACATTCTGTGGCTCCCCCCCGGGGAGCGACTCTCCACCAACCATTTTTCTAAATGGTTTTTGCTAAACCATACTCAGATACGGGTTTAAGGTGATGCCCAGGTTGATCAGACGCTAAAAACTCTGCTTTCCAAGCCACTGCACAAAGCAGCGCTGGGGGGCAGGGGGGACAGGCATACCAAGTCGACCTGCTGACCATGCTGTCGAAGTCTGGGAGGTCAAGACAGAATCTGAGGACCATCTTAAACTCCAAGAGGGCTTCAAAGAAGTGGTCTGACCAAAGACAGTGGACTGTCTTTGGTCAGGACCCCAGGGGGCAGCCTCATCTGGGGTGCAGCGAGTGTTTACAGCACCCCATCCTCCTCAGGACCCTCTGGGGGCCAAACTGTTAACCCTGCCACCTCTGGTGCTTCAGGGTACAGCAGCCTCAAACAATGGCTCCTGTTAGTGTTTGCCAACTTCAGCAGGCATGGTGTGGAGGCCACCTCTGCGGAGGTCAGATTGGAGCTTCCCTGCAGGGCTCCCTTTATAGGGCACTGATCAGAACAGTCAAAGCTTACTAGAGGCCAGTCTCGAGAGACTGGTACCCTTAAAAGACTATCTGGCAGCCTGGAGAGTACTGCCAAATGTGTCCCTATGGGTCCTGAGCACAATAGAACTGGGGTACAAAATCCAGTTCAGTCGCAAACCGCCTACTTTGGTGGGCTCCCCTCAGGCTCTAGTTATGGAACAAGAAGTAGAGACTCTCTTAAGGAAGGAGGCCATCTAGTTGGTTCGTCCTCAACTCAGGGATTCAGGGCATTACAGCCGCTACTTCATAGTTCCCATGAAAGATGGGAGGATGCATCCCACTCTAGATCTGCATCTTTTGAACCGCTCAGTTATGAAACTGAAGTTCAAGATGCTTACTGTGACTTTTGGCCGTGAACCAAATCAGGTCCGAGGACTGGTTTGCACGATAAATCTGAAAGATGCGTATTTCCACATCCCCATCTTTCCCCCACACTGGCAGTTCCTGAGGTTTGCTTTCAGGTGCAAAGCATACCAATATCGGGTGCTTCCTTTTGGCCTAGCACTCTCACCCCGTACCTTTACAAAGGTTGTGGATGCAGCTCTGGCTCCTCTGTGATACCATCCGTATTCTAAATTATATCGATGATTGGTTGATATTGGCTCATTCAGAGCAGGTTGTAGTCCGACATCACACTAAACACTGAGGAAAGTGTGCTTTCTCCAGCGCAGAGAACAACTTATCTGGGTGTGGTTTGGGATTCAATAATGATGTAGGCACATCTGTCTCCTGCTTGAGTAGATTCGATCCTAAGTACAGTCACGAGAGTTAAAGAAGGCCAGTCACTCACTGTAAAACAACTGCTAGGTCTCATGGCAGCTGCGAACCTGATCTGGCCGAACCGAGCCTGGTTCTCGGATTTCATGGCTCCCCTGGACTGCTCGTCTGGGGAGATCCCCTTGAGGGGGGACCTTCTATCTCAGGCAGGGGGCGCCATTGTGCACCCCTGCCCAGAGCTGTGAGGCAGTGGGTATGGCCCCTGAGGGGGCACAACTCGCTTAACTGTGTGTGTCCAGCGCAAGCATTGGACACATACGTCCACAGAGCTATCCTGTGGAGAAAAACTGACCAGCTCTTTGTCTGTTTTGGTCCTTATAAGCACGGTCTCCCCGCTACCAATCAGACCCTAAGTCGCTGAATTACTGATGCTACTCGCATCTTATTTGAGTCCGCTGGTATTCCCCCACCTAAGGAGACTACGGCTTACTCTACCCAAGGTATGGCGGCCTCTAAGGCTATTTATGCAGGTGTCCCAATTCAAGACATCTGCGATGCTGCGGGATGGTCCACTCCCTTAACCTTTGTGAGGCACTATGGCCTCGATATCCAAGCCACTCCTGGCTCTTTTGTCCTCATGCCTTGACTGTGTTACACAGGAGGTAGGGGAACCTTTAGTCTTGTGAAGTTGGCACCTTGTTCCCAAAGCATTTCGACGCAGCTCGAGTTACTGAAAGGGAACGTCTCAGGTTACATATGTAACCCAGGTTCCCTGAAGGTAACAAGACGCTGCGTCTCTTGCCATACTTCTGGTACCCCTGCCTGCGCTTGCTTCATTCCTTTTCGAAGCTACCGGTTTGCTAAGCGCATGTGCTTTTAAGCTTCTTGGTCGTGACGTCACCCCGTCTGTGACGTATCGCCCCCCGATTGGACTGATTTTACACATAATTAAGAGCGCATAAGAGCTGGAGGCATTCCAAAAGCGTTTCAATGCAGCGTCTCGTTACCTTCAGGGAACCTGGGTTACATACGTAACCTAAGACGTTTTCTCATTTTGTTTTCAAGTCTCCCGCAACAGGGTTACATCCATCCAAGCTCAACAACACTGTCGTTTTCTCATAATAAACATTTAATATGGCCTTATTCTAAGACATTATTCATTTGAAGAAGTTGGAAGATTCAGTCACTCTAGCCCTTCACTAAGTGCCTCTTTTGCTCTGATTGGTCAGCCTATTGTGATTGGTATTCCAGCATACATTGGAAATGGAACGCTCATTACCATAACTGAATTTCAGCTCCGGATGGTTATCAGTCCTCAGAATTACTGTAAAGACAGAAAAACAGGGAGCTGTTTAAGTGTGTTCTTGACATGATGTAACCACACAAACCAGCAGAAGTGCTTGAGGGTGGGTCGCAGGAAATGTTGTTTGCAGGTAGTTAGTGAAGACCATAGGCTGGCCTTATGCTAATATGTAACACAGTGACATATATACAGACCAGATCAGAGATTTAAACAGGCAATGGCTTGTTAAGGTTTTTCAGGATTGATTACTTCTTTTGGGAGACAATAACCTTTTTTTGTTGTGCATTTTCAGATTTACAACTTTGATGACAATTTACATTCACAGACAGCTACAGTACACAATGAAGTAAAGGTAATATTAAAAAAATAGCCTAATAGGGACACTTTAAGGGATTTGTTGCAACTGTCTGATATCCTCCTACTTCAGGAAGGGACACAATTTTCAGCTGAAAAACAAACATGAGCAAGTTATAACAATATATTAAATAAATTTAGCTGTTTGGATTCCTGTTGATTTTCTTGCCATTGAGTAAATGAAGCTATAATTAATAAATTGTTAGTTCCCAAGATGACCAGAGGGAACAAAGGGGTGGTATACCCTTTAAAAGACATAGATTTTTTAATTGTTATAGAGCATGAAAGGTTGTGCTTTTAATAACAATAACTTTTTTTAAATTATAAAATAAAAACACTGTTTAGACTGTCACAACATAATATTGTTCTGCTTTTAGAATTAGTGCATAAGGTTACCTAAAGAATTACCTATAGGTGCTCCTCGGTCAAGACTGGTTTCTTTTAAGTCCTGGCCAGACCCTCCCCTGTCTGTTTAAATGCTTTTCTCTTTTTGGCCTTCAGATGCTTCAATTACCAAATCTGCTTGCTTTCAGCTTTGTAACATTGACAGACTGCGGAAAACTGCATAAAATCCTGTTAACACTCTCATCACAACTTGACTTTAGCGAGGCGCCCCTTTCTGTGCTCCCTATTAAAATAATAGTAACAACAACAACATTTTCTCCCAAAAATAATATAGGTCTATTATACACACAGGTCTCCAATAATAATAATATTGTGCAAAACATCTTAGTCAGCTAGAGTTCTCACATACTCTAAAATATCATCCCTACTCTCCATACTGGCTAACTGTCCCTTACCACATTCAATACAAAGTATTACTCACTACATTCAAAGCATTCAGTGGTCTGACTCTTCCATGATACAGGCTGACCTTTTGGTAGCAGGGCTTTCAGTGTCTATTTCACAATGTGAACTTCCTGCAGTACATGAATTCAAAACCCACCTGAAAATGTATAACTTCATTGTGTTTCTTATATTCTCATTTGTATTATTCTGATACTCAGGTATGCCATGTTGAAATACTCTAATGAATGTACCATTTCACTCATTATTTTATTCTAACACCCTGGTATGCACTAACTAACTGACTAACTAACAAAAAATGCACACATGGTCTTTGGCTTTCTGCCACCCTACCGCCAGCATCAATGACTCAACACTCTGATGACATTTGCACAGCAGTTGACACCACCCGTTTGGCAGGAGGCCAGTCATCTGGCCAAAACCAGATGCCTCTTATTGGATTAAACACATTAAAGCAGTTCCCACTCAGTGGGAAAAGGTATCACATATGGCTGCCCCCTGGTGCATTCAGTGTATAATAATATTTGCTGCTCGGCAAGTCGTCAGGAGTCAATTGTCCTGGTGGTCAGATGCCACTTTACCAGTTCCCCCATGCCGTTAGTTATCACTTGGCCAGAGGTAG
>JAZGTK010020298.1:0-11043 GCA_036877625.1 Ambastaia sidthimunki
ACACACACACAAAATGAAAATATGAGAATATTTTTCTTTACAAATCTCACCTGGAGTACATAAGAGAAGCAGTCCTGAAATTGCTCCCTTTTTAACTTTCTTCCATTTACAAAAACCTCACCCAGGAGAGTACCAGATTTCCCAATTCGTCCTGCTATGGCGTCTAACAAAGTAGTTTTACCAGAACCTTGAGAGACAGGTCAATAAGTGTTTATGAACCCTATGATATAATTTGATAGTTACATTGATAGAAATTATCTTTGCACCTTAATTGCGTTGAAGAGGTCACTGGTCATTGTTTATTGCCTATTCAGTTGCTTACAGCTTATTCATGTATATAATTAATAACATTGGTATAATTTATCTATATCATTTATCACATTGGTAACACTGGCTTTATATACACTCAAGCCCTAACAAGCACTATAATCCTTTTGTCTGATTTTGGGTCATTTACCTGAGTTTCCCAGAATTCCCATGATCTCGCCACTGTTGACATGAAATGACACCTCGTTCAATATTTGCCTTGTCCATTTTTTTTTAAAAGATGGAAGGTCCCACCAGGGTCCTACACGCTCACTGAAACAAACAAATAAATAGTAATTTTATAAATCTAGCATTTTACTATAGATTATATAGAAGACTGTATTTGGCATTTTGCATGAAACAATTCATATGAATACTATTGCACTGTGTTTATGTAAAAATACATATTTATGATTATAAATAATTAGCCTGGTTAATGTGGTTAATCTACAATTTTAGTAGAGTGAATTAGAGCAATAAACTTTAAAAAATAAACTTTTTTTATTACTTTAAAAAATCCTCATTTGCTGTTCTGTTTACATTATAAAAGTATATATTATTGTTTATAGAAAAAGGTTAACTTGATGTTCTGAAACATTGAATAATATTTACAGCAGTCACCGTGTGTTTAACACAGCAGTTGTTTGGTCACAGTTCAAGCCATTGCACTCTTCAAATAAGTTTTAAAAACACAGCATGTTAACACAATGTGTTGTTTCTAAAAACACTTCCAACATTTAAACATGCTGTTTTCAACACATCTGCTTTACACTGTGAATTACCAAGACATTAACAGTAAAACTATTACAATAAACTGTGTTCTTAGATTCAAAATATTCCAGCAATTTGACACAGTTAAAAAACAGTTATCCAATATTTTCATTTCATGCCTACCTGACAGTATAGGACACGTTTTTAACGCTCAGACAACATGAATCTAGGTTGTTTGGGCTTGAAATAGCTATCCCCCTCTCCAACGTCATTTTAAAAGATCCATTTAAGTCATTCTTCTGGAACGTATCCTGCAGGGAATAAGATCTACTCATTGTCTCTCTTCTACACTCAACCTGACCTAAAGATTCTCATGAGTATCTTAAAGTTGCGTTCACTTCTCAACTGTCTAATTGCTCCAGTTCATACTGCATGGATGAGGTAAAACCATAAACAGTGACACTTATCAGCAGAACTTTGCTCCTTTTGGTATATAGAGTAGGTTCTCTTTGCCATCTCATCTCAGTTTTCCAGTACAACAAGAGGAGCGGGTACTTCTCTAAGCAAGAAACCACACCAGAGGGGCACAGACCCCCTTCATTCACACTTCCCCTGGGCAGATCTTTCAGCTACCATGTCAGATCAGAGTGTTTTTCATTCAGGAGATAGCCTCAGCTCCACAACCACGAGGAACCAGAGCATGGTGAGTTCATGCAAAACATCTGTCAACAGTTCCCGGAGAACTTTACTTTACAGTAAAGTTTACTTACAGTAACCTACAGATGAAGCACAGTTCATTAATTACTGTGTCCTGTAATGCTGTTGTCTCAGAGTAGAGAGCTATTTCTGTGCTATTGATTTTCAGAGTTCATTTCAGGGAATGCTGTAAAAAAGACTCTGTTACATAAACGGGCATTTAAATTGGACCCTGAACCATGCAAGGACTCAGCACAATAAACTTATCTACTTACATTTGACAGATCTGTTAAAATGCCACTATAATCAGTTTTTATGAGAAGGTAATCAGCATAATCGTAATCAACCTGATAAAGTGTATACAAAAAGTTTTGCCATTTAAAATGCCAATAACTGCATAGTTCACAATTAAAAGATAAATGATCTGAACATATAATCCAGTCCATGTATATTAGCATGCCATTAAAACATGTTTAAACACAGAGTCGCGATACCAGACTGTTTTCATCTGGAGAGGAAGACAGCAGTCTGTATTTCACCTACAGTGGGGGTCGCAATGAACTAGAGGTCCACAATCTCAACTATGAGGTTAGACATTTGAACTCATAATATTTTGTCTTTTTTGCTTATATCACCATGAAAAAGCCACTTACTCTGAGCACTAACTTGGCTGGGACACCTATGTGTTCTTAAGTGGAACTCACTGTGCATATTAACATACATCCACTAAAAATCACCCTGACACCAACTGATTAAAAGTCAAAGCAAAAATTGCTCAGAAAAAATGCAGCACTGACAAAAGCTCTAGCATCATTTGTTTGTAGATGCCACTCGGTTTGGTATTCTGTTCTAATCGAATGCAATTAAATGCATTTTAAAGTGTGGCTTACTGTAAGTGCCCCAATGCTTTTAGGGTCACTGTTTAATGTGATATTCATCTGTATTTGTTCACAGGTGGACACAGCAGCACAGATACCCTGGTATGAGAGACTATCTGAGTTTAAGATGCCCTGGGAAATGCAAAGCAACAAGCAAACAGCTATTAAGGATTTAAACCTCCGTGTACACAGCGGCCAGATGCTTGCTGTGATTGGCAGCTCAGGTACAACATCTGTGTACAGATTCCTTGTACAAACTTTATTCATCATCATTTGAATTTAATGAAAGTTTCTTAAAAGACAGAAACAGAGTTCCAGGCCTTGTTATTCTTTCTTTGCTGCTCGTTTCAGGTTGTGGTAAGACCTCCTTACTGGACATCATAACATGTCGAGATGAGGGCGGCTCTGTGAAATCAGGAGAGGTTCTGATCAACGGGAAACCGTGCACGCGTTCCCTGGTGAAGAAAAACATCGCTCATGTGCGGCAGGACGACCGTTTATTACCGCATCTCACAGTACGAGAGACGCTCGCTTTTGTGGCTAAACTGCGGTTGCCAGCGCACTTCAGTCAGGAACAGAGAGATCAAAGAGTGGGTAACTGAGATGTGATTTGTCTACGGCATTTCAGAGATACTCGGGACTAACTGTCAGCATCTTGTCCGGTGGTGGTGCGTGTTTGACCCTTGCAGGTGGATGACGTCATCGCAGAACTGCGTCTGAGGCAGTGCGCCCACACGCGGGTGGGGAACGAGTATGTGCGGGGGGTGTCGGGTGGCGAGAGGAGAAGAGTTAGTATTGCCGTGCAGCTACTCTGGAACCCTGGTGAGTCTTTTACACATCCTATATATAAAACTGAGATGATCAAATGATTGAACCTGAATTTAAAATAAAAAAGTCAAAGTAGGCTATAACTACTTTATTGTCCCCCAACGTGAAATTTGTTGAATAATTTCTTCATAAATAACTTTGAAATGTACTTTTTTAACACATGGTCTTACTAAGCATGATTTATCAGTGCACATTATTTTAAAAAATGTCTTTATTGTATAATGTAATACCTAGCTCCTCCTATAAAACAAATTTTGGTTTTGGCTGATGTCACAAATCCCTTTTGTTCTTGACTTCTGTGTTTTCAGGTATTCTCATCCTGGATGAGCCCACCTCAGGTCTAGACAGCTTCACGGCCCATAATTTGGTGATTACATTGTCCCGTCTGGCTCGAGGGAACCGCCTGGTCTTACTCTCTGTTCATCAACCCCGTTCAGATATCTTTCAGCTTTTTGACCTGGTGGTGCTCTTGTCTTCTGGTTCAGCTGTTTACTGCGGTCAGGCCAAAGACATGGTACCTTACTTTACTGCTCTTGGATACCCATGTCCACGACTCTGCAATCCTTCTGACTACTATGGTGAGTGGGAAAAGAACTGATGTCTTTAGTAGATCCTTTGGTTTGATTGTGGTTTGATCTCATACAGTGGACCTGATAAGCATCGATCGGCGAAATCCTGAAATAGAAGCAGCATGTTTGGAGAAAACCAGGGCTTTAGCAGCCCAGTTTGTAGAGATGGTGAGGAACACAGAGGACTTCATGTGGAAATCTGAAGACTGTGGACCTCTACTGGATAGCCCTCAAAGGTAGATCTTAACAAGGGTCATGCTTTGAGCGGTACAACCGTGCCTGAAGTGAACCTGGGATGACCCTGATCTTAACAATAACAAAAACATTTTCAACTATAATAATCTAAAATATAATTTAAAAAGAAGTGAACAAAGCCATGATAATTCATGTTTTAATGACAACAGCATGTCCACGGTGTCAAAAACGGAAGCAGTGATAACAGTGTCCAAACAGAAGAATCGCCTTCCGGGTAAACTACACCAATTCACAATCCTGATCAAGTAAGCCAAGTAAATGGACACTTTGGGGGGAATTTACTAAGAATGACTTTTAACTCAGAGCTGATTAAAGCTTTGTCTCCTGGCAGATGTTTACACTGCTTTGCATTCTTTCAGACGACAGGTGTTTAATGACTATCGGGATTTGGTGACATTGATGGTTCATGGTTTTGAAGCCCTGCTCATGTCACTGCTCATCGGTTTTCTTTATTATGGGGTTGGAGATCAGGGTCTTTCTGTCCAAGATACTGTAGCTTTGCTTTACATGATGGGGGCCCTGACACCTTTTGCTGTGGTGCTGGATGTCATAGCAAAGTGTGAGTAAATAGTACAAACTCTTGATGGTTCATGGTTTTAATTAGATGGTTTGATGTTAGATGTCCAGCAATGTAACATGTTGTGTGTTCCACAGGTCACTCAGAGAGAGCCATGCTTTATCATGAACTGGAGGATGGAATGTACTCAGTCACCTCCTACTTCTTTGCCAAGGTAAATAAGCTACATTGTGTGAGTGCTGAGGAACGGCACTGGTGTAGATGAGCAGAGCTTTGGGATCCAGTTAGTAGAGCTTTAAAGCAAAGGCAGAACAAGAATACGAAAGTCAAGAGTCAGTGTTGATCTGGGTTTTAAATCTTTTGAATCGAACTAGCCAATTTTATAAATATTTCCTTATTTATACGACAAAGTAGAGTATTACACAAGCAGAAATTTGTTGTATGATGTGACTAAAACTGAGGTATAGACTTTATTTATTAAAGTGCATACTGGTAGATTATTGTCAAAACAAAATCTAAGTTATGCAATAGTGCAGAAAGAGGTTAAGTGACTTGGCAGGAAAAGGCCATGAGTTGAATATTAGCTACTGTTTGTTTCAATCTTTAGGCTATTGGACTTTGTCACAAGCCTGCACTATTGTATTAAATTTCATAATTTGCTTACCTTAAGTGATTCTTAAGCTCCAGTGATTCTTTTCAGGTCCTTGGTGAGCTTCCAGAGCACTGTGTTTTTACACTGGTATACGGGGTGCCCATCTACTGGCTGGCTGGGCTCAATGGTGCTCCTGATCGCTTCCTACTCAACTTCCTGTTGGTCTGGCTGATTGTATACTGCAGCCGCTGCATGGCTCTGTTTGTGGCGGCAGTCCTGCCAACACTGCAGACGTCTTCTTTTATGGGCAATGCGCTCTTCACTGTCTTCTACCTGACTGCAGGTTTTGTCATTAGTTTGGAAAACTTGTGGCTGGGTAAGAACCAACAGAATGAACACAGAAAAAACAACCAATAGCTTTTTAATCTGTTAGTATGTGCCAGCCTTAGCTTGGGATAATCACCTTGGGATAATCAATCTTTCATAGTGGCATCCTGGTTATCCCACATATCCTTCATGCGCTGGGGTTTTGAAGGAATGCTGCAGGTTCAGTACCGTGGAATCAAAGTTCCAGTCTCTATTGGAAACCTGACTGTAGAATTCGATGGTATTAAAGTGAGTAACATATAAACACTATTTTGTTTCTAACCAGATAATGCCAAAATGTTCCTAATAAAATTGTTCTATTGCATTTTCAGATTGTGGAGATGATGAAAATGAACCAGTATCCCCTGTATTCCTGCTACCTGGTGCTCATTGCTGTCGCTTTGGTTTTTATGCTGCTCTATTTTGTGTCACTCAAATTCATTAAACAGAAATCTAGTCAGGATTGGTGAGAAAGACACATCAACTGTATTCTCATGCAACAGCATTAAGTGTGTATGTATATGTGTTAAGTGAGCTACAGTCAGATCCAGCATTGGGCTCATGTGGCATGCATGCTCCAAAACACAGAGAAAACTAAGTCAAAATATACCATGTAAACATAACATAGCTACTTCCAATTAAACAGAACATCCTCCATTTTTGATGCCAGGATTCTACAGATTTAGACTTTTTCTTTTTTTAAGAGAAAGAATGTTTAAGGCTATCCCTGAGGGAGGGCCTGTGATCACACAGTCAGGACTGTGCGCGCATGAATCTTCAGTGCATGTGATGTCAATAATATTGACGTTTATTAAACTACCACTGCCTGCCGCTGGATGGCAGCAATGTACAATATTTCTTTGGGTTGTTTTCTGCCGTCATTTAATTGTTAGTCTTTTGGTAAAAAAAAAAACCTAAAGCATACATTTGGTAGATACCGTTCAACCACTAAAGTGTCAGATTCAAAATTGTCAAAATGTCAAAATTTAGATTTAATTAGTGTGTTGTCTTTTACTTTAGTACTGCATAATCTTTTTGCACGTGTAATATTGTACTACATGAATATGTCAATATGAGTTTTGAAAGCCTAGAAAGTGCTGTCAGGCATAAGCAAGTGTCCTATTAGAATGCTCGTTTAAAAAATGCTATATACATTGCACAGGTGAGCTAAAATTCTTATATTTTAACAGGCTGCATAACATGTTAAACACACAGTATTTCAAATTAAAATGTTAAACTGTTGCAGTGTTGTCAGTAGTGTCCACTATTATTTTTATTTTTAGAAAAATATTGACAAGATATTATTAATACCTTGACTAGTAATGTAACATTCTATTAAAAACACAATTCCAAGCACATCTTATTGACCTTTATTCTGCACAAAAGCTCTCACTTCTCCGAGTGGTGAGCTAAATCTCCTGAGCACCTAGTGTAACAGCACAAGCCTGTCAGCAACAGAGCAAAACAATGTTATCAGAAGAACAGGTTGGTCATTTTTAAAAATAAGTATATGCATCACTTCAAATAATCTCTGAATGCACCAGAAATGGAAAATATTGACACATTGATCTACAGAGAGAGCTGACTTTGACAACGTTTGCAAAATGGTTAATATATGTCGAAATGTTAGTCCGTACAAACATTCCAACCAGATGCCTTGAAAGGTTTATAGTGACTGTGTGTTAATGTATTAAAAAAGTGCAGCTTGCTCTAACTCCCTGCTACATGGTAGCTGTTCAAATTTTTATGACACATACGAAAAACAAAACACCCCACCTAACACCTAACAAGACTATCTGCCTAAAACGTCAGAGGTCAAAAGCAGATTAAGATGCCAAAACCACTCAATAGAATAGAACAAACTGTAGACTTTAGCTGACTGCCACTGGGTGGCAGTGATGTTCTTTCTTTCTCCTGCTACACATATAAAGTTTGGCTTGAGATTAGAAAGCCGCTTTGGTAAATATCCACAAACAGATTCTCTTTGTTCCAATCGAAATGTTTGTTTATTCAAATATATGTAAGATTTCAAGTCTTATCAAAGCGTGTACCAATAGGGGTTGTATCGCAAAGACTTTTAAAGATTTTGTAACCTTTCACATCAAAAATGCTTTCGGAAAACTAGATAATCAAGTTTCATACTTGTGCGAAATCCTGATAAATCAACAGAGAATGTTTCAAAAGAAAACGGAACTCTGGATGCATGTCAATTGATCCATGAAAGATATTTATTATACAGCATGTGTTACTGTTCATAACTAAACATATTTGTAGTGTTGTGGTAAAGTTTCTTTTTGTAAACTTTATTTTCTATATAAGATGATCCATGTTGTGTCCAATACTGCATCTTACAGGCATACTTGTCTCCCGTTTCTATTTCTAAACAATTAAACAGAAATTATAAAAGAGCCACAGAAATTGTGTTTACATTTATTTGCATAAATACTTATGTACACAACATCATGTTAACCATAACATCATGAAATCATTATGGGCAAGAACAAATTTTAACAGACAATCACAGTATAACACAGAACCGTTGCACATCTGTTTTATGTATATAAAACAGTTTAATGGGGGAAAAGGAAAGATTTTCTAGTCTTCTGAAGGCGTAATAGACTCAGAACGCTGCTTCTTCAGCTTGTCTGCGTAGAACCTAAACGACTCCTGAGCAACAGAAAAGAAAATGCATTTTTAATAAATTCAAAGTCAAATCTAGCCAATTGTTTTCAATTGAGCACAAAGTGTATTGTTTTCTGTCGGAATCAGTGGGTGTTATGTGCAGTTACGCGTTTCCTGCCCTCTGGGGGCAAACCAATAACAACCCCACGCCTGCAAACAATCCCACATTCTCGTTTCATCTTCCAAACCAGATTAATTCACAAATAACACACTGACTCCCTCAAGTCGTCTTAATTAATCACCGCGTGCGCCTGTAAACAGCGCAGCTCGCTCTGCTTTTGGAAGGTGAGTGTTGTTAGAAGATTACTATTTCGCTAACAATATTCCCGTATTAATGGGGTAATTAAACTCGGTAAATAGCAGCTGGTGTGAACGAGAAGCGAGGCCAGATGTGAACGGCACCTCAAATGCCTCCTTATCGTCTCTCCCAGGAGACTCTTTGTACGGCGGTATTAGCGCAGGCGCGGGACGGAAGGAATGAGTGAAGGAACCGATTGAATGGAAAGAGATGGAGTGCTACCTGAGATTGCTTTGTGAACACTTAAAAGGTGCGCTGAGAGCTTAGCGGGCCGTGGGGGTGGTGGACTGCTTGCAGTCTCCTCTAACACCCTTCAAAGACACCAGAGTGCAGTTCTGACAGGTTTTAAATAACACCCAAGTAGCCTCTTATACACTACTGTAAAAATACACATATATATTTCCGCTGAGAAAGGGAAAATGCATTGAAAGTGAAGGTGAACTGTGGACTTAATTGGTTAGTGTTTGGCAAAGTTAGAAAATTAAGAGTTATTCATAATTAAAAGACGCCTTAAAGTGCCCAATCTAATGCCTTAAAGTGGGCAATCTGGAGCATAATGTTGTTGATTTGATTTTAGTAATAACAATATCTAAGCCAAAATCAAATAGATGCGTTTCTTGTATGTTTTAAAATAGTTGTATGTGGTAAGTTGGGAAGGGGGATGTATGGAATATTCACAGTATATTTATGGTCATGTTTATAAAATAAAAGCAACAAAACAAATATTGCAACATTTTTACTACATGCTACATTTGACAGTTGTGTTCCTAAAGACCATTTCTCATGATCTGAGAGTGTGAAAACAAATGTTTTTGTAGTTGCTCTGGTTCAATAACAAATATGTTACCTTTTATTCATTTATAATAGTCAATATATATAAAAAGACATTTATACTAAAGTGTGGAGATTACCGGAGGCTCTTGGAAGGGAGCAGTTTCTCCAGCATCTCTGTACAGTAAGGCCAGTCTCTTTAGAGTTAACTCATCAGCCTTCACCCCCTCAGCCTGCATCCGTTCATAGAGAGCCTTCGCTGAGCCTAAGTCCTTATCCAAACCTGATGAGAGTGATGGAGAAAAAGCGCTGTTAAACATCTCATATTTCATTCTGCGCTCACCCTGACCAGGTGACACAGGCCTCATGAAATAAAGATGCTGCAGAAAGTACTGAAATGTGTCAACGTTCTCACGGTAGGCTGGCTAAAACAAGCCTCATTAGCCAACATGTGTTTTATTAGCAAACGCGCCTCCTGTGTCTCAGTGAATGCGCCCTGCTTGTTGCATTTTTAATTTGCCAGCTATTAACCGAGCAGCTCTGGGGCGCGAGATGAGCGCCGTCTTAATACCACTGTTCAGCTGATGAAGCATGTAGCTTTTAACACTGATCTTGCTAAAATAAAACACATTAAAACAATAACTGTGCCAGAAAGTGGAACACCATGTTTAATCCAGGAAAAATATTACACTTTATTACACTTCACCCTAAAAACTACAAAGACATAGGAATAGGTGGAGAACATGGAGGTACTTGGGGATCAATGATTGGTCATGAAAACAAAAACTGTGGCTTAAATTCAACTTTTAAACATTTCTATAAATGTTTCTATAGTTATCAGATTTTATAATTGGTCTTTGGTTTGGCATTTCTAACTGTATCTTTATTAATAAGAATTTTAAATAAGAATAAAAAAAACAGTCCAACCAAGAGTACTTGAGAAGGCAATATAATCAAAATACACATCTCTAATGCAAAAGGTAGTCTTACCATAGCATTTCATCAGGTATGTATAGACAGTCTCCTTTTCTGTGAAGTCAGGAACCAACTCTGCCAGAGTTCTGATTTTAGCAGCCTGCACAGCAAAGAAAACAGCATCACTCTATTCGCTGTGCACACTACATGTCTTACAGTCTTGATTTGAACACATATTTTTCCTTTAATACATTAAGTAGACAATTCTATCCCAAGCAACCTATGGTGCTTTAAAGGTTACATTTTATCAGTTTGTGGATTCCCTGACCATTGAACCCATGATACTGGTGTTGGTAGCACCATGTTCTCTAAAGTTGCCTACAGGACCTCATATAGGGTCAAAAAAGTAGAAATAAAAATAGGTAACCTTAAACAGGAAAAGACCTCAAGCCAAGACTCAGACTCGGGTCACCTGTTATGAAAGTATTAGGAGCAGAAATGTTCACCTGTCCTGGATGCTGAGCCACTCGTAGCATGTACATGAACAAGATGTCCTTCTGCTCGGTGACGGCAGTGCAGCGCTAAAGTAATTGATAAAGCACAAGAGACTTTCAACACAAATATTCCCTGCACAACACAAACGTCAAGTGTGTGTGTGT
>JAZGTK010020299.1:0-11043 GCA_036877625.1 Ambastaia sidthimunki
TGCTATTTTTTTACAGGCTGATGGTGATATTTTTACCACCTATTCCTGCACCTAAAATTAAAGGCATTGACCCAGAGTTGCTAAAGGTAATTTTATGTAAAATGTGTATTGTGTTTGTCATGGGCAATATAATGTACAATCACAATTTTATGTGCATAAAACAAAGTAGCACAAACAAAGAAATATTGTTTTATTATTTTGTATAAATAACAAAAGCATTAAGCCTAGAATGTAGCACATTATAAAATGCATTACAAAAACTGACGGTAGAACAATGAGAAGCCTCAGTGAATGAATACATTATGCAAAGCCTTACATAAGCATTATTTTAATTATAAAATTATACTGAAAAACCTACAAGCCTCTCTGCAGTGTAGCCTGAATTATAGCAGAGTGAGATGGTTTTAAAAAGGTCATAGTTGTTGACATACTGTGGGAGTGCTCCTGTCATTTTCTACCTCCAGAAAGCATTTGGAATTGTTAATTAAACAGCCCTCATATTCTGTTTTTAGAGTGCAGTGTAAGCAGTAAACAGTAACAGAACAAACACCTATAACCACATGGAAATGTTACTTTTTATTCATATATTTCCCTGCTAGCCATTGATTTTATAAGGATAATACATAATTCATAAGGTTAATACAATATATTTAATTTATATATTTGCATATGTCTGACAAACAAAGACTGAAAAGACAACCTCAACAGAATAATATAATACATTCTATAATACTATTAAATGCTATATAATAAATCTTACTATATAATAGTCATGAATATTTTGTCCTTCTCTGACAGAATGGAAAGCTAGACCAGCTAAATTCCCTGCTGAGCAGCCAAGATATGTACAAGCCTGACTCGTACCATGAGGACCCGTGGGTGGAGTTTATCCAGCTAGACCTGGATGACCCTGTGGAGAAGAATGACAGTTCTGACACGCAGCATCTGCTGGGCCTGTCCAGACCGGGCTCATCTCGCGCCCTTAATTTCAAAAGCGATGAAGATTCAGGTCGCGCTAGCTGCTACGACTCTGAAGTCCCAGACTCTGAAGACTTGCTCACAGCCTCCCTGCTGCCTGGTCAGTCTGGTCGTGGAGATCATCACCCTCTGGTTTCCAGGAGCAACTCATCCACCCCTAGTCTTGGCATTCATCAGACATCTGAAGGGACAGAAACACCCATTCAAACACAACCCACTACACCCAGCTGGATTAACATGGACTTTTATGCTCAAGTGAGTGATTTTACCCCTGCAGGAGAGGTGGTCCTCTCTCCCGAACAACTGATTAACCTTCCAGAGAAGAAGAAAGAAAAAGATGAAAAAATTAAAGACGACAAGAAGATACAGCTCCAGCTTCTTTCTGATGGAGCCTATACCTCAGAAAACACGGCAAGGCAGCTTGCCACCGACGTGCCCCCCAGCCCTGGTTCCAATCAAGGGTACCAAGTATTCCCATCTCAAGCTGTTGAGGGGAATCTCAGCTGGAATGGAGAGTACCTGGCCCCTGCCAGCGATTCCCAGACACCTTACCTTCTGCCTGCAGTTCCTGCAGCCTCCATCTTGCCACCAGTGTCAGACTATACTGTAGTGCAAGAGGTGGATGGCCGTCACAGCCTCCTTCTAAATCCTTCTACACCACAATCAGCGGTCTGCACGCACAGCCCAAACAAACAGCTCCCTGCTATGCCAACAATGCCCATGGGTTACCTGACTCCTGACCTCCTGGGAAACATGACCCCATGAAATTTGGCCTTTTGCAGGGTCAAAAAAGCTCAAGTCATTATTTGATGGTCTTGTTCTACCTTCTCACTGCTGGAAGCCAAAGTTGCATCATCAGTGGGACAGAAATTCCATCGCTCTTGCTGGAATTTTGGAAGGGTATTCTGCAAACATTTCTAAAGGTTTTCTCTGCTGTAGGCTACAAAGATGATGAAGCTGAAAGCATTTCTTCTCTGTTAGCTGTTCTAAGCGCAGTAGTGCCTGAAGCTAGCTTGCCAACAGAGTTTGCCAACTTATCAATTTAAAATCATAAAACATCGGTTCATACAGTCATAGAAGTATGCTGGCTTACTTTGCCAGTAAACAATTTTTTAAATGTTTATCTTTGACAGAGATAAAGTGGCATTGGGATTAGATCGATTTAAAATTATTTAGATAACAACAAACATATCTGTAGACAACATTGTTTACACACAGACATATTGTTTTACTTTAATGACAACTCCCAGTTGCTCATATGTGGAATGTTACATTTAAAAATATATGGAATTTCCATTGCATTTTGTTGCTCCAATTTTCAGTTCTGGGCAAGTGGATGAATTATGTCCTGATAAAGATGAGTCATCTCTTGGACAACACCATATTTTTCTCAGACTCAAATTTCAACACAACCTTTATCTTGTTAGGGAAACCTGCTTCCCCAGATTTATGGAAGCCGTTTCGAACACCACAACAATCCTGTTGATTTTATCCCCAACCATGGCCAGATCAGTAAATTTATCTCAGACTTTTCTTTTAAATACTTAGCAAGAATGCTTAGGCTTAGGGTGGTGCAAATCTAAGCATCACTGTATATGACTGTAATATTTTGAGATACTTACAAGAAAAAAATTGACAGTTTGTATTAATACTAAAGCTCACTGATTGTGCCATTATCTAGATAAACCTGTTTTGCCATTTGTCTTATAGGTTTTGCTTGTTCAAAGAGCACATAACTATTTGTATTAATGTATCAAGGGGAAAATGCTGAAAACACAAAGCGCTTGTAAAGTATAGAAATTTTTGTAATTTATGTTGCCTTTGTACATGTAGCAGTTTTTTTATTGATGAAGACAGTTCTCTTACAGTATAGCTCTGTACATGCATTTAAAATGGTAGTTACATTGCAGACAAGCTGGGATAGAAGTGCCAAATTTTATACTCATTTTGTTGGACTTTAAGATCAAATGGGGCTATAATTGTTCCCTGGACATTTTGTTTAATGATGTCCTATAGAAACAGCATAATCTAATGCACAACAGCCTCTACACATCATAAAAAGCTGCTTGTTATTTTATAAAATCATGCATAATATATATTAGGAATAATAACTGGAGAATTAAAAGAAATATATATTTTTATTTTAAATGATAGACTGTTAGAGGTTTACTTTTCAAGTCACCCATTAGTAGTTTAGCCCATTGATTTTTCACAGATGTAATTCTATGCTGTTGATACGTTTGTACAAAAAAGTGTTGATGGTTAAGTTGTATAGATGAGCTTATTTTGAGCACTCTTACATGTTCTCTGTTGTTAGAGAAAAACTATGGATGTATATGATGGGGAAGAAGCAGACTCTGGACTAAAAGCTAAATTGGTTCAGGGTTTGCAAATGATGCTTGAATACTGGATCCTAACTTGTTTTAGGTGTCTCTTGTCATTACAATGCCTTCCAAAATACTTTTTTAAAGGGAAAGTTGACTGAAAGTCACATACAGATCCAGTTTGGGCTTGTTTTTTTTTTCCAGAAAATGAGACAGTTTTGGATGGTAAATAAGTAGACAGTTGCAGTTTAGGATTAGCAATATTTGTTCCTTATTTACAAAAGACACGGTTTTAACTTATTTTTTTAGTTTATTTGGCTTGTTTTTCATAGCAAGATCTGGCAACACTGCCTGTAACACCCTTTCCTCTGTATATGTTAAGCAGGTTAAAAATCAGGTATGAAACAACATGAAGATGTTTGTTTTTGAGTGAACTGATCCTTTAAATTAATTTTAGTCATAATTCCTGCCTTTTATGGGCCCTAAAAGTTTTCAGACTTCCACAAACCTTTAATTTCTTTTCACAAAGATGTACACTTAACTTCAGATTCCACACATCACACACAAGTTAATGGCTCTTTAACATGTGCTTTATACAGCCATCACAGAACATGTATCATCTTCCCTGTTGATGTTGTGCCAAATCTCTACAGATGCCACATGCAGAATCAGCTTGTTTAGGGCAGACATTGTGGTCAGTTTTTCCTCAGTATGTGAAAGATCTCAAATGTGCTGATATTTTTAAACTGCGTGTCGGGTAACATGTCTTTAAGTTGGCTGAGAGTCCTCAAGCTAGCTATGGAGTTACTTTTTATCAGCTCAGATCCAGTTTTGTTTACAGAGAAAAACTTAAACAAATCATCTTTAACTTTGTTTTGGAAGGCATTGTAGGTTTTCATAATAACAACTCAGGCTAATCAAAATGATTGTTTGATTTAATAATTTATTTTTGTTTTGGCTTTGGTGTTTTATTGTACTGCTTTAGAATGAGGTAGATTGTCGCTGAGCCTTTGTTATTGTGTGAACACACAGGTACGCCTAAGACAAACGGGACCAAACACTGTCGAACAATGAGCCAGATGAAAGCACTCAAAGCTGAAGCTCACAATGTGTTAAGTGTAGAGAAAAAAATGTAGTGTGGTACAGTTTGCTTTATTAAAAAACTTGGGCTGGAAAATATTTTAGATATAGATATTTACTTTTATCTAAACTCGCATTTTTGGACATGTAGTTTACAGGTTTCTTAGATAATTAGGATAAACCACTTAGACCCCACAGCCCACACAGCCCAATGTGCCTCCACACATTCAGAACAAAACAAGCTAAATCATTAGTGGTAAAGCATAGATGGGGTCATTGTGTACAGTAACAGTACAGTAATGTTGAGCAATTTCAAGTCATGCACAAATTTATTATGTGTATATATGATAACAGTGGTCCTATATGTAATGCGTTGAATCCTAACACTGTGCTAAGCGATGTGCCATTCTTTTATATGTAAAAATATTGCCTTACTGAGGAATATATAAGTATTAAATGCCTTTTTGCTGCTGCCACTGCTGTGAATTCAGCATGTTCATGTTTTAATGAAAACGTCTTAAGCTCTTACAATACGTGGTGTAAAATGTGCATTTTGGCTTACGCTGTACGTACCTTATCGAGTTCCTACAATGCTGCTCTCTCTACTCCTTATGTAGCATCTCTCACTTCTGCTGTGTTCTTAAATGCAACGCCAACATGCAATGAAATGCATGTCTGTACATGCGAGATGACAAATGCACAGGATATATAGACTTTTAAACATTTAATCCTCTGTATGGTTAGTCATGCTTGTGACTATAGATTTTTGGAACTTACTGTTTTGTGCCAATTTTTCATCAAAGATGTGTTTGCCTTATGGAAGCACACAGCTAAGCATAAGAGACGGTAAAAACGCAACTAAATTCAGGTGTTATTGGAACTTTTGTATGGATTTCTGTTGGAATTGGTTGGATTCATCATACCTCAATTGAACACGAATTTTCAGTATTTGCCTTGTTCTGTATTCTTCAATTTAATAAAAATGGCTTTAAACAGTTGGATTAATGCCTGTTTTATGTTTACTTGTTAATTTAAACGTTTCGTTTAAATTTAAACGTTTCGTTTAAATTAAAAACGGGCGTATTGTATGAATAAACATTCTTGCGTTTGTTCTTAATGCTGTTGAGTAGACTGTGATAAAAAAGTGAAAATATATGTTTCTTCAGGTTCTCAAGAATTACTTTTCTCAAGGTGAGAGCAAACTGTTAAGAACAGAATTAGCCCTGAAATTATACAAGATTTATAGTGAACATCCAGAAGCCTTTTGGTGTGTTAGCAGAATTCATTCAAGCAATCATTCAAGGAAAAACGGCAAGACTAACATTATAGGCAAAAAATAACATTTTAGGAAAAAATTCTGTCACGTATAAACCATAATGTCACAGAAGAGGAAATTAGCCTTTTGGCTAACTTAGTGAAGAACAGCAAAAAATATATATAAATATTAAGGAATTGAGAAACAGATTGTCCAGCAATTATATTTGACCTGTTATCAGCAACACTGTCCATCATAACGGACACATTAGACATGCATGTGATATAATAAGGACATGAATAATTGAAACATAAAACAACAGGAAGTTCTCTTCATTTCTCTAATTTCGTAGGATGGTAATAAAAAACGAGAACAAACTGTAACCTGCAGCACTGGGGGTCCATTAGTTTTGGTGTTGTCTGATGTGTATGACGGCCTAGCTTAACTACATCTCTGAGAGCCATGCTGTGGTGAGAGCTTGATGCATTATGAAGGCCAGGTCGTCACCGTTGAAGCCTTAATATACGAGGAACTGGGGAACGTCCGAATGGAGGCTCACTGCTAAGTGGATAGAGAAGCGACAGGAACTGGCTGATGGGGAAAGCAGATCAGGCAATTTGGAGAGCAGTGCATACTTAGTAACACTGCGTGATGTTGATTGAACCTGTGTAGCCCACTCTCACAGACCGCTTCTCAGGACATTGCAAGTAATTGCTCATGAGTCCCTGCAGCCCTGTATTGAATCTTTAAGCCAATTATGTCTATCAAACAGCCCACCCTGATCATTTATTGCCTCGGCTTGCTTGTTGACCTTTTCCGTTGTGCGCTGTGATGCTAAGATGCGTTTACAGGAGTTGATGTTTACTTGCCCTCTCAAGGGCTATTGGAGAGAGGACGCTCGATTCTTTATCTTACTACAAATGTTTCGGGGTCAGATTATTGCATTATTGTCCTTGCTGATTTGAAAACAACGTGATAGACGTTTTATTATCATGAGGACGTAATTAAACGTCTCTTCAGTTATGCATGAGTGGAAACTGCTGGAATGATCGGGGTGTCATTTTTACTGGAGGTTGTAAAAAAGTTTAATCAAAATGCAGAGAAAGATATTGGTCAATCAAGATCTAAAAGGAAACACTGCAGACAGCTCAAGCGCCCAGATCTGGGAGAAAAATGTCATGGACTCGGAGGCACTTAAAGGGAGAGCCGCGTACAATAGAGATTAACGGGAGCGCTCTCGCCATCTGTCGGTGGACTTCAGTATGACAAGTATAACATTTTATACGTGTGCGATATAAACTAGATTTAATGTTTAAAAATGTACTTTTATTATCATATTAAACAACTAATTACTGAATATTTAACATTCTTAATTCAATTTAATGGGTTATCACCCAGTAACATTTACGACATAAATGAAAGTTAAAAAAAGTACAAGCATGTTTGAAAGTTAAAACTTTATTTGATTTTTATCAAAGTAACATGTTCTTTTCTCTTACCTTCACATCCATCTTTGACATGACAACATACATTTTTCATACAGTTTTTTCAGGTTTTCTAGGCAATAACAATTTTTCCAGAGAACTTTCATTTAGTATGTAAAATGTTTCAAACAATCCTACCCAAGATACCATGACCTAACCTTTACCAATAACTTTATTAATAAATGTGTTGTATATGTTAGAGGTTTTGTGCATTTCCCTATGATCCATTAACTTGAGATTGTGTAATGTTAGGTATGCAAATGTTGTACAATCTCTTTTATCTCTTACATACAGGAAACTAGACAATATAGATATAGATACTCTTTAGTGATATGTTTCAACAGTGTTTGGTCCTTGTTTGGTCAGAATTTTTCTGCCTACTTTCAGATAACCTTTCTAACTAACTAAACAAAATATATCTTGTATATATATATATATATATATTTTTTTTTAACAAGATTAAATCACTTCATTTTAATACCCCAGGCATTTATATAGAAGCTTCAAAGGGTACAGGATGTTACATGACCTTTGACCTCTACTCCAAATGGCCTAACATCAGACAGGCACCACTAGTGCATAGTTTCTGCACCTGCCTTCATAAAAGGCAAATAAAGCATACAGAGGTAAAAAACCATCTACATGACTGAACCTAACACACTCTCAGAAGGAATCAGACACTGGACCAATCAAATTCTCAACAGTTCGTTTGTTATCTCATTGATTTAAAAGACAAATAACAAGTACATGTTAAGCCATTTAGATGTTCCTAAACTGACTGGCTTTCTGGTGAAAAACATTTTAAGACCCAGTTTGGAAACTGTCCTCAATAGAACCTCAAGATCCAGTGCTGCCACCCTCTGAAGTGTAAATACTAGTTGGTAAGATCAATCTAGAGCACTGAGCAGCAGTTTTGAGCTCACTGATGTTCGTGAACCTGCTTACTTCTCCTGTCACACTCAATCGGTGACACCTGCTGGTCAGACTCAGATTGGCGACTGCTGTCAGTCAGCTTGAGAGGCAGGACGTTGCTGTCATTCAGCTGGGGGCGCAGGACGTCACTGTCAGGTCTCCCTGATATGGTTGTCCTCCCCCCTCAGGCCTTGTCAGTGTCAGGAGGCTGGAAGCGCCTCCGTACACTGT
This sequence comes from Ambastaia sidthimunki, assembly GCA_036877625.1. Lineage (NCBI taxonomy): Eukaryota > Metazoa > Chordata > Actinopteri > Cypriniformes > Botiidae > Ambastaia > Ambastaia sidthimunki. The sequence goes on from JAZGTK010020299.1 coordinate 8,265, forward strand.
CAGAGGCCTGCCACACGCCCGTCACCCTCATCTAAAAACAGCTTTCGTCAGTGTCAGCATCAGCTGCCTGCAGGAGAGTCTGCCCCCTGCTGTCAGCTGTACTGAGCTTTTCACCTTAAGTGCTTCGCTCAAGGCCGTTTCACGAATGGGGGCTCGTTAAGGGCTACCTGACCAAAGTCCACCTGCCCTTGGTGGACTTGACCCACATCAACCCTGTGGTGTTGACCCTCATGACGATGGTGTTGCCCTTGCCTCTCCAGGCTGTCTTGGTGATGATGGTGGTGGTGATGGTGGTGGTGATGACCATGCCCATGATGACCATGATGGTGACGGTTGAGTTCTTCATTGGGACGTCCTTCCTCTGCTGTTGCAGGAGATGGCTTTACCGCTGTTGTGTTGTTGCACACCTCAAGCTTCAGTGAAGTCTGGAATGATCAAAACAAATGTGCAGATTCAAGTTAATATACATAGCTAAGTAATGTCAACTATTACAGTCCTTAATGTACCTACAAATGTATAATTCCAGTTATTTCCATAATGTAAAGTTAAAATGCGTCAATAAATTATAATATCATTATAACATCGGTCTGTTTGTTGCACCAGACAAGCAACTAGCGACTTTGGCTCAACCAATGGCTTGAGTTTGGGGCGGGGCTACTTTTTTGTCTGACCAATCCCAGTTGGGAACGGGGTGTGGCTTGTTTGGTGACACTACTACTGCAGAAGTTACACACCTCAGCTTTAATATTAATACCACTACAGTGTTTACCTCTGTGTTGCACTCTCCACAAATACCATCGCAATAAGTATGCCTTATAGACTCTTCCACATACGGAAAACTCAGGATGGTGTAGGGAAGTGAGAGATGGTAGGTGAGTCGGCCACACCTGGCAGAAAAGGCTTTTTAGTGGCATATTAATACAGTAATATAGAGATTAAGCTGTAGGTTTATCCATTAGGTGACTTAAACTGCATGGCATGCCAAACCTGTCATAGATCAAAATGTCATCTTTCTCCGCATTCACTGCCTGCCAGACATCAGGCTGTTTGGGATCTTGGGCGTAGAGGGAGATACCCTCAGCAAGTCGGTCCTTGAGCAAGTGGTGCAGCTGCTGGGACCTTTCCTCCTGGTTGTTTACCACCATGTACGTTATATTTACATAGCCTTGATTCTCCAGCTTCTGGAACAAGCCATTCAGCCTTGAAGAACATTCAACAAGTTTAATCAGGTTAATACTCCATGTGTAAACAGTAAAGAAACCGCTATCAGAATGTGACCTGATAAGAGTTCGAACATCAAGGTCATATCTGAGCATAAAAACATATATTGATCTGTTGGAGGATTGTATGTTTTAAATCGTTTTGTTTGTATATATGTATATGCTACTGTTTCATTCAGGGACTCACTTTGACGCCTGCTCCAAACAGAATAATCAGCTGGCCTGGAGGTAAGCCACCACTGTCACACGCCCGAGAGCTTCCTTCAAGGGCTCTGCCTCCCCGATCTTCCACTCAGGTGGAAGTTTACAGCGGACTCCGTCTCCTTCGCTCTCTGCACCGCAGCCCGCCAGCAGGCAGAGAGCCAGGGTAAGGCTAAGTGCCTTCCACATGCCTCCAACCAACAGACCACTAACCTAAACATGAGGATGAACAGAGCCGTGATACTTTGCGAGCGGAGATTACAATGTGCGCCTCGTATTGGTTAAGACTAAAAGATATGTTGTTTTCTTGGTGGATAAATATTTCAAGTGTGTGATATGATTTCAATCAGTAATACATTTATTTATAATTAAATTATTTTAAATACAGAATTTTATTTTTAAACACAACTTACAATTAATTTTTTCCTTACTTTAAGTTTAAAAAAGCTTTCATAGGAAGCCAAACTCAGCAAAAACAAATCAATCTTTTGATCCAGTTTTGATCAGCGCGTATTAAAAATACTGTCCATTCGATAATTATGTAATGCTGCAGTTACCCAGATTTACTGATAGTCAATGAGTTTGAACTCAGTGACCAAGTATACACCATCCTGATACAATTTGGAGGATCTTGCCATTTCAGTTTAACAAAAACGGCATTAATCAATAATTTGGCAGAACCAATGTAATGTGCACATGAGGGTTATAAATAACATATTAATGACTACATGAACGCATCCCAGAGGACCTAAACTTTAAACATAACTATGGTAATATTCATTTATTAAAGAAAAAATGTCATAGAAGTTTCATGACCAGAAGAGTTTAACAAAGTATTTAAAGAACAAAAACTCATACAACAAATTTCTAGAGTGCACTTACGTGTTTGCTTTAAAGCTGTCAGCTGTGATCCTTACTAAGCTGCCTTTAGACAAAAACAACTCACTCAAACATGCCCCCCCCCTATTTATACTCCTCTTGTTTTTCCTGACTCAAAGCAGGGCAAAGTTCCTCATGTCCCTGTATCAAAAACTGCAATAGCTCACGTATTCACCCCAGGAGGTGCATTAGCAGTGTATATCTGTAACTTCCATGATGCGTTCAAAGGAATAAACCAAAACTTTTAGCTGAAAAAATGCATTAAAAAAATGTTGCATGGGATGTAAATGTTGTGACATGTCTTAGCCAAAGCCTGTTTTTTATTCTTAGTGTTCATCTAATTTGTTGTGGGGAAAAATCAAAAAAGTTCTAATTTCAAAGTCTTTTTTCTGTTTGTCAAAAAGTATCCTGACAATAAACAGTTAACTTACACAGCATTCCAGACTTCTGTTTTTCTAAAGGGCAGGAAGAAGGGGGGC